>CM021103.1:251773174-252000851 GCA_007115665.2 Sequoiadendron giganteum
TAGCAGCTGGCTCTGGAATAAGAGAATGTAATTCTAGAAAATTAAGTTGTTGTGTATGCTCTTGTGATGATCAGTGATGTTTCTAGATCATGCTCTATCATTGTGGTATGTCTGCATTGATTGGTGTGTTCAAGTTTTCATGTTCTTGGCCGACATGATGGTGGTAGCGTGTTGAAGATCCTTGAGGATTAATATTTTATATTTTGGTATGTTCAAGGATGTTGATTTAGGTCCTCACTATGTTGTGACCAACTTAGGTTGGTGCGCATTGAGATTTGTTCATGATTTGGGCCGACATTTTTTAATTCATTTATTATTTATTTGTCGCTGACAAAGTTGTTGATGTAAATTCATGTAGTGGATTTATAAGAGGGAATGTTTCTTCATTTTGAAGTGTGTGGTGTGTGCTTGGTGAATGTATGTGAAATGTGTGAATAAAGATCAGATCATTCATTTTTTAGAGCAGAGTGTGAAGAAGATTGAACGAAGTGTGAAGAAGTGTTTATGTGCCTAACCAGAACTATCATCAGGCTTTTATAGAAGCTAATTTCTTTGTTCAACCTCATTAGATGGATTTAATATGATTGTTTTATGTAATAAAATGAGCCTTCCCTTTGAGTAGTGAACTCTAGGCAGTGTGTGTGAATGCATGTGCATTCCTTATTCATTTTTCATTATACTTATAACAAGGTAAAATCTTGTGGACTAACATCCACCGTGGTTTTTCCCCTAACAGGTTTTCCACATATAAAATCTTAGTGTTCATGTGTTTCTGATGTGTTGTTGATTCATGCTTTCACTATTAATTGTTAGATCTGAGATTAAAGGTTGATAAAGGTTAAATAAGTTTAAATTCTATAACAACTAATTCACCCCTCTTAGTTGTCTATCCTTGTTTTGCCAGCAAAAGCCACTGTGGTGCATAGCAAAGATTTCATTTTCATAGGGAAACTTTAAGAATTTATGCAAGACTGAAGTGGTAGCTTCCATGGAGCATATCCATGGATAACCAAGCTTCACATGGAATTGATCTAACATCGAGATGATGAAGAATGAGACATCTAACTATTTCAGTCTAATTTTTAAAGGAAGGGTGATCGATCCCATCGTAGGGCAAGCAAAACCATTATGCATTTTTATCCATGCTTTCATTTTATCATATTTTTCTTGATAGAGTTCATGAACAAGTGAAAATTCTTCGATGATCACATTCTATCCATAGATGGGATCAATTATCATTCAATTAGTGGGCTTGTCATTGATTCAGATGGCTATGTGAAGAGGACCATTAGGTGCATTTCTAATTATATCTTTAGATGAGAAAGCAATATCAAGAGGATTTCTAGTTCAACCCTTATGAGGTAGAATTTTGATCAATGCAACCATATCATACATAGGATCTTGTTCATCAATATCCATAGGGCCTTGTTCAATGGTATCCATGTTATCATCATCTGTGTTGACATTCATTACATGATTCTTCCTAGTTTCACTAGCTTTGACAAATGAAATGTTATGATTAGGCATAGGGTTGGTAAAGATTTGAAATTTTTGGTTAGGAGGGGAAACAAACTTATTTCCTTGATCATTAACACCTCCAATTGAAATTCAACCAAAATCAATGAGGTCTTGCACAAGATGTTTAAGATGCTTACAATTTTTCATATCATGTCCATTTTGTTAGTGATAATGGCAATAAGAATTCAATCTAAAGTTTTGAGGTAAAGGATTATTAGGATTGAAAGTTTTAATGGGAGGTAGGGTGATCATTTTCTATTCTAAAAGTTGTGACATTGTGTTATGGAGGGTATCGGGTAAGGGAGTGAATTGTCTAGCCGGATCCCCAAATGTGAAAGGACTTTTCTTTTTTATAGCAGCCACATGGGTATCAATATGTTGAGTTGGTTGAGGGGGTTTAGTTGAAGGAATCCTTTGTTCTATTTCCTAAAAGTTTGTTAATTGTTTTGGTCTACAAATTTAGACTTTTCAGGTCGGCAAGAGGCGGGTTTTGTTTCACGACTACTAACCAAGTTTTGATAATCATGAAGGGCAGTACACAAGTGCACGAATAAAGGAAAATTCATCATGGTAAGGTTATCTTGTATCTTAGTTTGAAAATTCTCAAAGAACATCTATTGTAGGCCAGGATTGGGAATCTTTATGTTGATCTGGGAATAAAGCGATTGGTAGCATGAAATGAAGTCAGTAAATTTTTCATCATCTTTTTTCTTACATCTCATCAAATTGGCTAAGGTCATCTTAGGAGCCATGTGCACTTGGAAATGGTTTATAAAGGCCTCAACAATTTCATTGAATGAAAAAATTGAGTTATTCGGTAATGAGGAAAACCATTCTAAGGTGGTATCCTTCAAGGATCGAGGGAAAATCTTAGCCAAGAGCTTATCCTCGGGGAAAAAATCACTACATAAGGTAGTATAAGAAGAAACATGGTTAGAAGGATCTCCTTTCCCCCCATATTTTTCAAATCTATGAATCTCTAGACCTTTTGGTATTGTTGTTCTCAATATCTCCAAGAATAAGGGATTAATTTTGACATAGTATGTAGGTTGGCCATTTTGATTTTGGTTTATGGTGGAAATTTTCTTTTGAAGGGATGAAGCATTTTGCAAAATCTGGTTGAAAATAGCATCATTTTTTGTGTTTTGAGATGGAGATGAATATGGTGGAGGTGTATATGTCTTCTAGGTGGAAGTGAATGGAATTCTTATGGGAGATAAAGTGGTAGGAGATATGATGTGTGATGCCACAAAGGTACTAGGAATGCTAGCAAAAATTCCCAAGGTAGGAATTAAATTACTAGTAGGTTGCATCATTGTTGTAACTTTAGGGTTGGTATAGGTAGGAATAGAGGTTGTTGGTGTTTTTTCTAGCTGAACCTTGAAACCCTCTAAAGGGTAGCCAGCCCTTATGCTCAATAATCTTCAAAGTTAGTGGCCAACTAATGAGTAAGGATTTTTAGGCCCTCACTCCTACTTTTTGGGCTCTATGAAACCCAGAAGGGTAATCCTTATCGTGCTCAAGAGATATTTAGTTCTTAGGGAGAACTTCTATACACACATCAATCCCTATTTAGTGAAAATAGACATCCTTCATCAAAGATTTGGCTGACCTTTGAAAAAATTACTATTTAGTGCTAGGAATTAAATGAAATTTCAAATTTACACATTGTAATTGAATTTTTTTAATGATTTTCATTCTTGTTCCAAATCCCTAGTCAAGTGCATTTCTAGCTCATTTATCTGTAAAATAACTAGATGAAGAGACCAATGCTTCATACATTGGGATAATTGAGTCAAATTATGTAACAACTAGTAATATATTAGTCATTTTACTCATAATTAATGGACTATTGTCATACTACTTTGTAGCATTCAACTCACTACGTCTAAAACATAACTTCTTACCGAATCTTATGCTCTTTCCCCACTAGCCTATGACCGCATTCTAGCCTTTAATCAATTCTTTGAATTGAAGCAGAAACAAACCCACACAATCAATTAAAACAATTGAAGATGAACGAAAAGATCATTAACCCTTTCATTCATAATTTGCAAGAATATTACATAGGAGAGTATATGTTTTAGAACTTAATATTTTCTTCTCATTATCCATAGCTTCTATAAAACTATTTTAAGGTCATTACATGCATGAATCATACCCTAGACTCTTTATTTTTCTATTCATCAACATTTATACAATATACTACTTTATGAGCTTAGCTTTTCACATAGACTATTATGAGACTCCAAATTCAAACCCCTATAATCATCCTTGAAATACCTTTTATAGAACAAGGGAGAAAGAAGAATCAAGTTGAACTATAGTTACATTTAATTTCATTTCAAAACCAAATTCAACTGAATTTTAGATACTTCCCAGTTAGTTACATTTAATCATTTTGGAATTAGGGAAGGCAAAAATATAAAAATCCCTCGTAGTCAATTGAAGAAGAAGATGAGCAAGCCCTCGAAAAGGAATTATTCATTGATGTAGCATCACTAAAATCCCACATCCACATAGACCAAAGAAGATTCTCCACAAATATTGGAGGCAAAAACTCACACACTTCTTGGAAAAAACATATTCGTGATCAAGGCTACGAAGTCCAACAATTATCCACTATATCAGCCAAAAGATCTCCACATCAGCATCAAAGGAAAAAGGACGCTAAAGAGGATGATCCTAATGCAGTGGCGATGGTCTCATCGAAAACAAAAATAATTCCATGATGTTACTATGATTCATTAGGATCAGAGTATGCTTGCCCACCTTGTGTTTGCAGAAATAGGAGTTACCACCTCCTCCTCATCAGAGTCCTCGTATGGAACTAGGGAAAGAAGGTAATGGCCATATTCAGGGTGAGTTTCTCCTCCATCACCCGAAGGGCTATCTGAAACTTCAATGGGAGCATTGTGCCTTCCCAGACAAGCCTTAGGATGCTTACCCCTCTTCTTCACCTTCTTCTCAAACTCGACCGATTCCTTCCCTTTAACTTTGATCAATTCTTCAGAAATGGTCCTTCCTCTCAAATTATATGTACTTCTGACAAAAATCTTCCTATTCTTCCTATGGCCACTTCTCCTACCCTTTGGTGCCATAGGAGCTGCCAATGTGTCAATATTAAATTCAGGAACATCATCCTAAGGTTCATGCAGGCCGAGCCTTCTAGACCTAATAATTGGCTTGGCCAACTCACTTGGTTCACCCATTTTACACAAAAAAAACACAGGCTAGAAAATTACCCCATAGAAAGACACCAGCCTATACCCTTAAAGTGTTTTTGCAAGAAGGAAAACTCAAACCAGCCCAATACAAAACAACACAGAACACAATGGCGAGTGCAAAAAACTATACCACCCTAGGGAATTAAAACCTAATATCTAAGCCATGCATAATTCAGAATGAAACACATATGCATACTTACATACCTAGGGAAACTATACCATTGCTTTTGTGATTCTTTTCCCAACACTCACACATTACTCCTCTGGTACTACAATACTTATTTCGGCTCTTTGATAATTGAAAATGGTGAAATAAACTATAGGAAATCCTCATTAAGTAGAGTGATTAGGGTGTGCAATAATTAATGACCACCCTAGTTTGCGTGAGCGAATAGATAATAAATCACTTGATATTCAATCTTAATTGTTGATCATTTTATATTTAAAGCTCAATCAAGGGTGTTATTCAATGCTCGTCACTTTCCTTTTCATCCGTACTTGGAAACAATGATGCCACCCTAAAGAATTGCCACGTATTCATGCATATGTCAGCCATATCATCTACAATTTTTGGGTCATCATAGAAATGCACTCATACTACCTCAAAACTTTGATGAAAAGTAATACCACTCCACTGAAAGGAATATTCCCTGAGATGCTCCTTATCGCTCATCATAGAAAAGTGTATAGGTAGCTTAAATGTTTCAATGAGAGGACCTTCATGGTGATGCCTTTGAATAACCTAAGCCAACACATATCATCGTAATGAAACTAGATTTTAAAGTGTCTTTGACAATGAACAAACAAGGTGTTTGAACAAGTCTTGGACATGTGGCTATCATACTGCTCCCTTTTGTTTACCACCATCACTCATTGTTGAAGCTGGAAAAGGTCCTGAAGTATTTTAGCGATGGTGTGACACAAAACACTTAGATCATCCATTGCTCATCATTGAAGTGAAATGAAAGGTTTTAAGGACTTCAATGATGAGTGATATAAAAGGAAATGAGGGTCCGCCGCTGGTCACTGAAATGAAACTGCCAATGGGGAGAGCTTCAGTGATGGGTGACCACATAAAATAAAAGGATCAACACGTGCCAATAAGATTTTTTAAAATGGGGGACATATAAGGTTGATGAGACCTAGACCCATAGGAATAAAAGGATAAGTCTTTTATTATGAATTTTTTTCCACCTAACTGTAGGAAATATTAAGTGATGGGAAAAAAGATTGGTAATCAATGAACCTAGGCCAAAGAGCCAATAAGAATATGATTTAGATGGATCAATTTGTAACTCAAAAGATTGGGAAATGGGTATGACAGTTCAATGAAGGAATAAAACACTTGGGGTTTTAGACTTTTGAAATGAGGGCTTCTAACTCAAAACCCTAAACCTACCCTTGGGCACAAAGGCAAAAGACCATGACAAAACCAAGAACCATCTCAAATTTTGCAAAATTTTAGAAGCTCTACTAGTGGCTCTAGCTTAGGGATGCATATTTGTGGTGGGTATGGAAAGAATTCAGATCTCATGGTGAAGTAGACCAACACAAAGAAGCCAAAAACTAGGAGCTTTCCTAGACAAGGAAAGCAGACATAAGCAAAAGCAAACATACTA
This sequence comes from Sequoiadendron giganteum, assembly GCA_007115665.2. Classification (NCBI taxonomy): domain Eukaryota; kingdom Viridiplantae; phylum Streptophyta; class Pinopsida; order Cupressales; family Cupressaceae; genus Sequoiadendron; species Sequoiadendron giganteum. Next base: position 251,779,539 of record CM021103.1, read on the forward strand.
ACCTATATACATTAATTATAGAACTATATAATGTATCCTCCATTGCAATTTTAGAAGCCTCCCTATGCAAATTCATAGGCTTCACTCCTCAAATTGGTGTCCCCAGACCTCCAAAATTTAAGGCCAACTCTTACCTTGATCAAATATTTTATCCTCTACTGTCTATAGTGGATTAATAGTTGTACCAAGAATTTCCCAACAATCAACTCCATTGTGATTAACAAAATCAACCATACTTGATTGAATTGGAAAAGTGAAACATTCATATTCAGCTTGGTCAATTAAATCATATTATTTGACATCATATTCAGTTTGCACATCAAACTAAAAACCTTTGTAAACACTTTGTTGTGCACTATGAAAATAACCCCTTAGTTCATCAAAAGCAAAGAATGCATACTCAAGAACCTCCTTGAATTATGCATCATGGCATAGGCATTCATCTATACACTTTGATCCAATTGCATCAAAGTATTCCTGGATGTCATAGGAATGGAGATCATATGTATCATCATCATCCCAAAATTGGGTAAATGCACATCCATCTCAAGTTCAATAATATATATTGCATCATTTTTCAGATCATCATTTAGCTCAATGCAAAATACTTAAAAAGTAGGATCAAACAATTCAGCACCCACAAGATCATCAAAGAGACATTCATGTGCAATGGTAACTCCATGTGGATTATCAGATAGACTAGAAAAATCTTCGATGTTGTCAACTGGTAATGGTTTTGATCCAAGGTTCATATGCTTGTCACAATTTATAACTTGATTGTTCAAAAAGGAACTCCTTCTTTCATCAATGTGCACATCATTATCCTCATCCTATGTAGTTAACATTTGAATCTCTACTTTATGTAGACAATCATGAATAGTAGGGACACAATCATGTTCATTATCATTTTTATCATCTCTGCTTTTGTGTTTAGGGTCGGCATATTGATCACATGCATTCTTTCCTTCAAATTCTTTATCATTTACATAATAGACATGTTTTAATGATGGCAAGCCCTCATTATATTCCATGTCTACACCAACTACAATTTTTTCATTAACTTGTAAAAAAGTGACCTTATCAATATCTAGATCATTGCATTTTTCATGTGCATAAAATACCTCCAAATTATCTTTATAAGAACAGTCACAATTCTCAAAGAAACAATCAAAAACTTCAATCTCATGTTGATCCTCAATCTTACTAGCAACATTTGTGTCGGATGTATGATAACCACAAGCAATACCCTTGAGGATCTCATCTATGTGTTGCCTTATTTTCTCAAGGCCACATTCTAACTCTTTGTCAGAAGCCTCATCAGGGTTCTCAACAAAGAGTGGATTATCTCTATACCAATAAAGATCATCATTGCTCATGTCTAGTGAAGACGAAGTCTCATAAAATAAGGGGTTTTGTCATACATTCATTATTTTCATAAAATCCTCCCCTTCCTCAGCATGATGGTCTAAAACTTTTAAATCATCACTGTATTCAAAATCACTATAATCACTAGAAGAGCATAGAGATAAATTTTAAACTTCATTCACATCATCAATAGTTAACATCTTTGAGTCACATTTTGAAAACTCTTCACAAGAAGAAAATTGTTCCTCCTCCAATAGATATACATCTCCACTATAATAATCATACACCCTATTCAAAGTAGAGGATTCCACCTCCACTTCATAGGGATAATCATATTCAATAGAAGAGTGACTACATCCAATGCCATCATAGTTACTACAATAGGGAGATCCATCAATACTAAAACTATGTTCACAATGAATGCTTAGATCTTCATCTCTAACATATTGGCCCTTGATTTGTAATAAAATATCAACAACACTTGCATCATTATTAGTGACAAAATCATGGCATGAAGTGACCTCTCACATCTCTTCCACTTCTTCCCCAGTCAAGATATCCCAAGGACATAGTTCATGCCTACCTATTTTGTCATCACACCGTGTACCTTCATCTTCATTACTATTGTATTGGTCTGCATATGTGCTACTTGTGAAGTGATTACAATCATTACATTTAGCCATATAACAAGATGGATGTTCATACTTTGATACACTTTCTTCACTTGTTTTCATTGTTTTCTGGCTTTCCTAGATAGGATAACCACTACTAACATTCTGAGAAATGACATTTTGTGAATAATCACACTTGGCTCCTTCTACAATATTTATCCACTTAAATGTTTTGTCAAAACTATTAGGCTTCAATTCCTTTAGCAATGTACTCAATCCTGATGCATAAATTTCACAAAATAGATCAATGCATCTTGAATCCCTAGGTCTGAGATGTTTGGGTACTTTCAACAAGGCATCCAAAAATCTTGAGAAAAAATCATGGGGTGATTCTCCCTTGTGTCTTTTCATTTCATTCAGTTTCTTAACATAAGACATTTGATCAGCTTTGCTGAAATTTTGTTGATATTCAACTTGGAAATCACTATGATTTACATATTGTGATGATGGGTAAATCAGAACAACATGAGCATTATCACCTTGAAAAGTATTTCTATTATCTTATGCATTGACTCCATTTGCATGAAATGTGCCTATAAAACCAACACTTATAGCCTTACATCCTTTCATCATTAAATACTTCAAGTTATTTTCAATATCCATGGAAATTTGATATGCTTGATGTAATGTTGTGGGTTCCTTGTCTCTTAGCCAATAACTCATTCTTTTCAAATGCACCTAAATACACCACCAAGCACACTGCATCCTTTGGTCTTAAGTTTTTTGGGATGTCCTTTATTTCCTTTGAAAATATAAGATTAAAAGTTGGGACTAGCTCATCCTCTTCTTTCTCAATGCTCATAAGTTTTTGTCTCATTGAAATGGGATCCACCCTTTGACCAAATTTCTCCATGAATACTACTCTAAACTCATCCTAGGAACATATAGAGGATGTTGGTAAATAGGATAACCAATCTCTTGCATCTCCTTTTAGAGACTGAACAAAAATTTTCATAACAACATCCTCATAATTTAGTTCATAGTCTCCCATCACATTTACAAATTCTTGTAGATGTATATTTGTTGATTCAAACTTATCACCATTGAATTTTGGTATCTTATCTCTAATTTTAGATGGTATGACATTTGGGTAACCCCATATACAACTAAAATTGATGGCTCTATACCTTTCAATGCTGAAATTTCTTTGAAAACCAAGTTGTGGCTGATCGCAAGCCATGGCTATATTAGGAACCATATAAGGGTGCATATATTTACGCATACACTTTCTTCACTTGTTACAATTTTTTTCAGATCAACCTTGAAGTTACACAGGGCCATTAGTATGATCTTAAGAATTTACAATACAATTTTCTAACACTACTTGCTTAAGACCCTTCAATGCGCAAGATCCAAAGATAAACACACTTCTTTATCATAATACAAAGGCTTCAAATTATACCTCAGAGGTATGTAAATTTATCACCACTATTCCATTTCTTAGTGCTATTTCACCTAATAGGGAATCATCTATCATCTTAATTCTTGAAAATTTCTCATAAATTCCTTTTAAACATGATAATACATTCTTTAGATTTATGAGAATACCTCGAAACTTGTAGAAGCTATCAACCTACTTCCTTGTTTGAAATATTTGTAAATCTGAAAATTTCTTCACATATTCATCAGGTTCTTTAAATATATTCCAGGTCCAAGAATTTCTCAACATCTGAACCAGATGTTTAGACTTCACCAAATTCTTGACTCTATGATACAACAGTCTACAACTAGATATTCAAAATTGTCCCCAGCAGATTCACCAATTTTGTTGGTGTTTTTCTAGTTGAACCTTGAAACCCTCTAAAGGGTAGCCAACCCTTATGCTCAAGAATCTTCAAATTTAGTGGCCAACTAATGAGTAAGGATTTTTAGGCCCTCACTCCTACTCTTCAGGCTCTATGAAACCCAAAAGGGTAATCCTTATACTACTCAAGAGATATTTAGTTCTTAGGGAGCACTCCTATATATAGATCAATCCCTATTTAGTGAAAATAGACATCCTTCATCAAATATTTGGCTAACCTTTGAACAAATTACTATCTAGTTCTAGCAATTAAATGAAATTTCATATTTAAATGTTGTAATTGAAACTTTTTAATGATTTTCATTCTTGTTCCAAATCCCTAGTTAGGTGCATTGCTAGCTCATTTATCTATAAAATAACTAGATGAAGAGACCAGTGCTTCATACATCAAAGTCAAATTATGTAACAACCAGTAATATATTAGCCATTTTACTCAGAATTAATGGACTATTGTCATACTACTTTGTATCATTCTGCTCACTACATCTAAAACATTACATATTACCAAATCCTGTGCTCTTTCCCCACTAACGTGTGACCTCATTCTAGAATTTAATCAATTCTTTGAATGGAAGCGGAAACAAACCCACACAATCAATTAAAACAATTGAAGATTAACCAAAATATTATTAACCCTTTCATTCATAATTTGTAGGAATATTACATAGGAGAGTATATTGTGAACTTTATTTCATGAACCACTAGCCTTTGCGGTTACCTTTCCTTCGTGGATTTGACTTGTCTTTTATCGCTTGCAAATTTTAGACGTTTGCCACATGGCCTCCTAATGGAGATTCCTATCGCTTTATATCACTTTGCCTTTGTCGAGTTCCATGTGTGTGATGCGTGGCTTTCTCTGGCCGTTTCCCAAGTTGGGCCCATTACGCAGTTATTTTCGCTCGGCATCACCCACATGGCTTCCTCTCAGAGCTTTTCATTGAGGCGTCCCCCATTCTTTTTCCAGACTTTGTGTGCTCAACACATGGTGTATTCTTGTGCACCGATTATCTGGGAGTTGCCACCTATGTCGTTTGTTCTTTTTTGTTGCCGCATTTTCTTCTTTGATGTCGCGTGTCCTTTGATGTTGTTGCATGGCCATCTTTTCTCTGAGGATGGATTTGTTGGCATGCTACTAGGTGATCTTCCTATTCGGTGTCGACTCAAGGAGATTTGGAATGTCTATGTTTTTCTAGGGCATCTTTCTCAATGTGGCTTTCAAGCAGTGGGTTGGCTTATTTAAGAAGCTCTTCTTCTCTTTTATTAGGTTGTTGTTGGATAGAAAAAAAAATTCTCAAGCATTGGGAATAGCCTTTGTAATGTTTTTATTGAGCTTGAAGTTGCATATTGTGCCAATCAATTCGGCCTTTTCTGTTTTTCATGCATTTGATAAGATTTTTAGACTGTTCTTTTATTTTTCTATAGCATATGAATGCATGTTCTTCAACTTTTGTAATCTTCTACAACTTAATGAATACAGATCATGTTTGACTCTTCTGTGTTGGCCAAAGTTGTATTGGATTATGCTATGCAATTAAAGGGTATTCTTATGTTTGAATTACTTCTGGATAATCTATTTGATAGAGAGTAGTTGATTGTTCGAGCCTTTGCTTTCAACACTATTCCCAAGTGGTTTCATTCATGATTTTGGTGCATCTCCTTTAGTCTAGATTTTAATATTTCCAGTTGTCTTTCTAACCCTTTACCTCCCCACTAAAATGAAGAGCTTGCTTCGATAAAATCTAGAGGTCACTTAGCTAAGTGCACTATGTCCCCCGGTAGCTAAGTTTCCCATAAGACTACTGCCACTTGCAAAATTTTGTGTCAACATATACATTTTAGAACTTAAGATTTTCTTTCATATCTCTAGCTTCTATAAAACTATTTTATGATCATTACATGCATGAATCATACCCTAGACTCCTTACTATTATATTCATAGATATTTCTAAAATATACTTCTTTATGAGCTTAGCTTCTCACACAAACCATTATGAGACTCCAAATTCAAACCCCTCTAATCAGCCTTGAAATCCCTTTTATAGAACAAGGGAGTAACAAGCATCAGGCTGAATTATAATTACATTTTATTTCATTTCAAAACCAATTTCAACTAAATTTTAGATACTTCTTAGGCAGTTACATTTAATCATTTTAGAATGAGGAAAGGAAAAAAGACCAAAAACCTTGCAGTCAGTTGAAGCAGAAGATGAGCCAACCCTCCAAAAGGTATCGTTCATTGACGTAGTATCCCTGAAATCCCACTTCCACATAGACCAAAGAAGATTCTCCACAAGTATCAAAGGAAAAAACCCACACACTTCTTGGAAAAAACATATTCGTCATCGAGGATACAAAGTCCCACACTTATCCACTATACGAGCCAAAAATATCTCCACATTAACATCAAAGGAAAAAGTGACACATGCGCTAAAGAGGATGATCCTGATGTAGTGGTGATGGTCTCATTGAAAACAAAAATAGTGTTGAGATGCTACTCTAATTCATCAGCATCATAGTATGCTCACCCACCTCATGTTTATGCACAAACAGGAGGAGTTACCACCTCCTCCTCATCAGAGTCCTCGTATGGCACCAGGGAAAGAAGGTAATGGCCATATTCAGGATCAGTTTCTCCTCCATCGCCTGAAGGGCTATCTAAAACTTCAATGGGAGAATTCTGCCTCCCTAGACAAGCCTTAGGATGGTTATCCCTCTTCTTCACCTTCTTCTCAGACTCAATTGGTCCCTTCCCTTTAACATTGATCAATTCTTCAGAAATGGTCCTTCCTCTCAAATTATTTGTACTCCTGACAACAGTCTTCCTATTCTTTCTATGACCACTTCTCCTACCCTTTGGTGTAATAGGAGCTCCTAGTGTGTCGAGCTTAACTTTAGGAACATCATCTTGAGGTTCATTTAGGTTGAGCCTTCTAGACCTAACTAGCTTGAACAACTCACTTGGTTCACCCTTTTTACACAAAACAAGACATGGGATGGCAAATTACCCCATAGAAAGACACCAGCCTATACCCTCAAAGTGTTTTTGCAAGAAGGAAAACTCAAACCAGCCCAATACAAAACAACACATAACACAATGGCGAGCGCAAAAAAGTATACCACCCTAGGGAATTAAAACTTGATATCTAAGCCATGCATAATACAAAATGAAACACATATGCATACTTACATACCCAGGGACAATATATTGTTGCTTCTATCATTCTTTTCTCAACACTCGCAGATTACTCCTCTAGTACTACAACAGTTATTTCTGCTCTTTGATAATTGCAAATGGTGAAATAAATTGCTGGAAATCCTCATTAAGTAGAGCAATTGGAGCAAGCAACAATTAATGACCACCCTGGTTCATGCGAGTGAACAGATAATCAATCACTTGATATTCAGTCTTAACCATTTATCATTTTGGATTTCAAGGCTCATTCAAGGGTGTTCTTCAGTGCTCACCACTTTCCTTTTCATCCGTACTTTGAAATAGAAATTCCACCCTAAAGAATCATCATGTACTCATCTATATCTTAGCCATCCTTCACTTTCAATCATACGATGTATGCTATCTATAGTAAGGATAGTAGTGGTTGAAATTTTTTTAGTACTCATTTGATTTTGTAGGTTTTCTAAGTCTTAATGGATTTGGATTATGTTTTCTTTCAAAATACTAGCAACAATTGTTTCAACACTTGTCACACTACTTGAAAGAAAATATTTGTTAAGGGTATGGTCCATACCTAATGAACTAGTTTCAACACTAGCAGTGAAAGAGATAGATAACCCAAGATCCATAATTATTCTGCTATCATGGAATGACATGAGTCTCAAACTTCATCTCATTATAGTATTAGCAATAGGACACCAAGCTATAAAGCTCATGTAGGGGATGATCAAGGAAATGCAAGATGCAATGAATACAAGGGCGGGTGCATGGAAATGGGTAGCCATTTCGTGGACACCTTTCAATTTTTTTTTTGAAAATTCATATAATGCGCACATGTTATGGCTTGTTGTGCCAAGCCTGAGGCTCGTAAAAAACAAGCCAATAACGTGAGTGCGTTATAATATGCTCGTGTTATTGCTTCTTAAAAGAAAAAAAGAGAGAAAACTTGTCATTCTTATTTCGACTATTTTTTTCTTCTAGCCACGACCAAAACCCCCATATTCTGCGCTCATGTTCTAGGAGGAGCAATTCAAAAAAATTCTTGACCAAAAATTGCTACTTCTTCACAATGATGGTGCCATGAGGAGGAGGAGGTGTGAGAGGTAAGGATTCTATGGTTTTTGTTTTGAATTAGTTAGTTTTAGGTTGAATTTGATATATATTAGTTTGAATTTTTAGGAGATGCAAATCAACCTACAAACCCTCAAGATCCTCAACAGGAAGACCAACCAAATCCACAAGATGAAAATCAACTACAAAAACAACCTCCTCCACCAATCACTCAACCCCCTCCTGGAACTCAACAAATTTAATGAGTGAAATTGAGAACAACAAAAATAAAATTGAGGATTTGATCAATAGGTTGAGTGATCCAAATGGTTCAACCGTAGAAAGAGTGACCCTAGAAAATTCATTGAAAGATATGTTAAAAAATGTAGATTCAATTAGCAAACAAATAACTGGATGGCAAGATAGGAGGGAAGCGGCTAGGGATTATTATGCAAATAAACCATCATACAAAGATGTAAAGGATTTAAAAATTACAAAATGTGATTTGTGCTCATTATTCACCGACCCATGCACAAATCAAAATCTTACCCTCAATGTGAAGAGGCTTCCTATCTGTTGGTGCCACCACCAACAAATTAGGGACCAGTTTTATGATAGGTGGTACATAGTCTTTGATTACCCACCGTGCAACAATTGTGAGGTTCTGCAATACTTCCTTAGGAAACTATATAGTGAGTTCATATTGAGAAAAATCCCAAATTATTTTTATATGAGGGATTTCCAGGGGAGAGGTGAGGGGTTAGCTTAGGATAGACCCAATGCACAGCCGGATCCTACATGGTAAAGTCGACGAGCTCTGGCTAGGCCACCTTGTTAGCATGTTGTTATGCCTTTCATCATGAAGGAAAGTGTTGGTGTAGAGACATTGTAGGCGATCAACACTTTTACCTAGAGAGTCATCCATCATACTAGCCCTACTCTACAACACCATCCAGGGGAGTCTTCGAGTGGTGACCTTCGAACACGTGTGTGCTAATCTTGTGGGGCTACTTGTTCATATGATCCCACCGACACTCAGGAGATTGCTACATAGGATTCATCTACAGCTATGGAGATGGAGAGGGCAGTTGACATTTTGCATGAGGCATATAGCATTGATAGTCAGGTAAAATTTAGTGCATGTTCATTGAATTTACTTTATTAAATTTTGATTTTGAAATGAAAGATGAATTAAAAATGTTTTATGATTTTAATAAAATTGCAAGGTCATAGTGTTGATACTGGATACACCGGCCCCCCACCTACTTATTTTTGTAGTACACCTATCACTGGTGTATGTAACTAGTAAACAATTATAAATTTATTGCATTTTAATAACATTGTTTTACGAATGGTAATTTAATATGTGATTTTGGATGTTGAACATACTAATATTGGAGGTTTCGATTGAACACTTCCCAGTGGTAGTGGATTTACTCAAACCTACATAGAGGTAATAGAATAAAGAGTTTAACTAATGAATTGTACATAATAGATTTGTGTAGTTTATATGCACATCGTTGATTACATTGAATAATTTTTCATTTTATTTTCAGATGTTGCAAGCCAAAACACCTTTGAATGTGACGAGGGAAATGGAGATTTGTGTGTCATTTGCTATAGAGTCTTCAATGGCTCTGATAGGGGAGGTATGAGGCAAATTATTAAATTTCAATTTACATTTGTTGTTATAGATGTTAGTTAGTGATAAATCAAACTATTATTGATTCACGTAGTTTAATTTCTATTTGTATGGTTTATACAGGGCTTGAGCATGCTTGAGCATGGGAATGAGAATATATCGCTCGTGGAGAGTGATTATTTTGTCAAATATATCATTTTTTATAATGTAATTTATATGTATTCATGTCTTTACTTCTTATTGTAACAGTTAAAAATTCACCATGAACTAAACACTAGGAGGAGCAACAGGAGCACTCCTCGAGTGAAGAAAAAATGAGTGACAGACCTATCACAATCCAATCGAAAAAAAAGGGCAAGTATTTTATTTGCAGAGCATGAAGAGCAATGAATTTTGGTTCTAGAGCCCTTTGTTGTATGCCTACATGGCAGTTTTGTACATATTTTGTATTGGACATATTTGACATTGTATACCTATATGGGATTCTCATAAGCCTATATGGATATTTTGTACATATATTTCATACTTATATCGACATATATTGATGTATGCCTACATGGCTATTTCATGGTTAATACAAATATCTTTTGTCGATGGTGTCCATATTTGCATTCTAAATTGATGGTTCAATAGATATGAGTTACGTATATTCAAGTGTATACTTAACAACTTGCATTTATACTTTGTGACTTACATGTGTTCGAATGTATAATTTGTGTCTTACATGTTTTTGAGTACTTGTCCTTCCCTTATTGACATGTACATGCTTGACTTATTCATGTGTATAATTATTAATTGGTTAGCCTTAGCATTGATCATTGTTGTCCTTCATGGTTTGTCTTGAATATTAATTGATTGATGCTAAAAAAATTTATCTAAAAGAAAAAAACAAGTTTTCAATTGGTATTCCATGAAATGATTCATAAAAATATTCCAATATGTTCTTGATGCGTCACTATCGAAATATTAATATGTCAACTTTTTGCAATATTTTTTCTTGTATACGAAATGGACTCGGGAGAAAGCAAGTTATAATTTATAATACAAATAAGAAATGGTCTCAACATTTTCCTAGACCCTTGAATAGGTCTAATTAACAAAGAAACATGCTCTCAATCAATCTTTGAATTGCAAAGCACCATTGGTGATGTAGAGTGTCTCAACCAAGTTGTGATTTGACATAGCTTCTCTCAAATATGCCCACTAAGACTCCAACATTCACTTGACTCAACTATAAGAACTCTCCTATTCCTTTATGGTTTTGCATGAAACCACCACCAAAAGAAATCCAACTCAACCCTCTTTCAATCCATGTCAGCCTTGGGACCATACAGGATCAACAAGTTTATATCAAAAATCTAAAAAACAGAGAACAGTGTGAATAATTCTTATTAGATATTCTCCAGAAATTCATCAACAACATCCATTTGAGCCTCTCAAGGCTTTACATAGTGTTTTACACCCTTCTCTAACTGATCCACGCCCTCAACTAACTAAAAAGCAACTCTCAAAACAAGTAATCGTTGCATTTCAAATTTGTTGCTTTAAGCAACTTACAAATTTGAAACTTTAGACTCCTCCAACCTGATGACTACATCTAATGACCTCTAAACCCACACAAATGGCTTACAAATAGCCTTATTACATCAAAAAAACTCCATTCTTTCACACTCATATATAAATTCACAAATTTTCCTTCAAAGGCTACAAAGACGACTTCTAGTGCAAGATTGAAATTTTCATATTTTTTATCACTAGACCCAAAAGTCACCCTAAAACATACCTAATGGTCTTAATTGACCTTATTCAAGACAAAGCATGCTCAAAATACCCACAAAAACCTATTGACCAATCTATTCACAATCAGATAATCACTAAAACCACTGACCTAGACCTTCTTCATAAAATGGAGGAACAAGGTGCTCTACACCAATGATCATATGCTTTTTGAGTGGAATATTTAGACTTCTCAATCGTCATTTGTGTGTTTCTCTTTTCCATTTTTTTGCATGCCATCATAAGGGGTCAAGTTGGTTGAATGCAATTCAGATCAATTCCACCTGTTTGGGTGCGAAAGAGGACCATGCCTAGCGTAAACCTACCTATTGGGATTCTTTGGAGCAGTTAGTTTGGTCACATGAATTGCAAAATGAAAGTTGCACCACTTTGCAACTTTGCACAACTTGAATTTGACACTTTTTCCATCAAGTGAAAATCCGCCGCCACGGGAAAACCACTCCGAGATAGCCAAAACTGAGAGAGGTTTTTTTAGAGGGGCCCAACGTAATCTTGTAGGATTAGATGAGAAATTTCTAAGCATCACAGTATCCGAGAAATAGCATACTGAAGTTTGCAGCCATTTTGCATTTTGGACCCTTAAGGGATCAATTTGGTGGAATGTAACTCAGAGCGATTTCGCATGTTTCGGTGTGAAATAGGACCATTCCTAGCATAAAAATACCTATTTGAACACATTGGAATAGTCCACTTGGTCATATGAGTTGCAAACCGAAAGTTGCACCACTTTGCAACTTTGCACAGCTTGAATTTGACACTTTTTCCATCAAGTAAAAATCTACCACCACGGGAAAACCACTCCGAGATAGCCAAAACCAAGAGACATTTTTGTAGAGGGGCCCAACGTGATCTTGTTGGATTAGATGATAATTTTTTAAGAATCACGGTATCTGAGTAATAGCATGCTAAAGTTTGCAGCCATTTTGCACTTTGGACCCTTAAGGGATCGATCCAGTGGAATGTAGCTCGAAGCGATTCCATGTGTTTGGGTGCAAAAGAGGACCATGCCTAGCATACAAATACCTATGTAGACATGTTGGAATAGTATTCTTGGTCACACGAGTTGCAGAACAAAATTTGCACCACTTTGCAACTTTGCATTGCTTGCATTTGATGCTTTTTCCATCAAGTGAAAATCCGCCACCATGGGAAAACCACTCCGAGATAACCAAAACTAAGAGAGGTTTTTGTAGAGGGGCCCAACATGATCCTGTAGGATTAGATGAGAAGTTTCTAAGAATCACAGTATCCAAGTAATATCATGCTAAATTTTGCAGCCATTTTGCACTTTGTTCCCTTAAGGGATCGATCCGGTGGAACGTAGCTCGAAGTGATTCTCCATGTTCCGGTGTAAAACAAGACCATTACTAGCGTAAACATACCTATTTGGATGCATTGGAGCAGTTATTTTGGTCACATGATTTGTAGAGCAAAATTTGCATCACTTTGCAACTTTGCACAACTTGAATTTGACACTTTTTCCATCAAGTGAAAATTTGCCGCCATGGGAAAAGAACTCTGAGATAGCCAAAACTGAGAGAGTTTTTGTAGAGGGGCCCAATCCAATCCTATAGGATCAGATGAGAAATTTATAAGTGAAAGGGAATAATTTTTATGGGTTTTGTGTTGCTGCCCCTGTAGATTTTGATTGAAAAGGGCATGAAAAAAGAGCTTTCACCCTAGGGTTTGATAAAATATTGCATGTAGAGGTTGGGTGATTTTCTTTTGAGTTTATGCAAGTGATTATAAGAAGGTATAAGATGGTGGCATGTTCTGGTAAGGTGTGGAACCATTCCTTTCAATAAACCCTCCTTATACTAGCATAAAATAAGGGTTTTGGTTTGGTTTGGTGGAGAAAGTTTGTCCTGAGAAAAAATGTGGATTTGAGGGTTTGGATACATGATAATTGCTGCCCCAACAAGTGAAGGAGGTTCTTGAATGTTTAAAGGTATGTTCCTTCGTAAATTAGGCCTAGTTAGCCTAACGAGGAGAATGAAGAAGGTCATTTTTGATGCACATGTTCCAAGATAGTCAATATTGATTTTGAAGTATGTGTTGTAACTCAATAATAACTATCTAGATCAGTCATTTGTTTGTGAAGTCATTTGAGAAGATTTCCTCAAAACACCACTTGGAGCCACTCTTTTCACTTGAAAATTCATTATAAAACCCTTTAGAAGCAAATCCACCTTTTTTTGTTGAATTCCCCTACACAAATAAACACACACACACCTAAAAAATCCTAATACTAACTTACTGGACACTGATCTAAACTATCAAATTTGGTGGAGTAGTCATTATTGGTTTATAGACCGAGTTGAGAAAAATCAGTTCAAACTAATGATAAACTCAATGGATACCCTCCTAAATTGATTCAAATGAAAGATACTTCACTATTCTACCTTGAAAAAAAATATTCAAGTCCTTAAACTACTATACAGCCTGTACAAGTCAATGAACAACTGGAAAAACTCATAAAATCACTAAAATAGGGACTTTATTGGTTGTAAATATTGAAGAATACAAAAGATCTAAGTTTTTCTCGATCTTACATGATTTATATCACTTATCTAATCACCTAATGACCTCTTTGAGACTTTGAATACATCACATATAACCTTTACATGACCTTTTTCACATTGTTTACATTTCAAAATTCAAATTTTACAAATTTGTCTATTGAAGGCATTTACAGAACAAGGTGCTACTGCACCAAACATGAACTCCAAAATTATAGTATTTGAGTAAATCTCATTACAATTCCTTAGGTACTTCATTCTTATAGATATTTTACAATGTCACTCATACATTCAAGATTCTCTTTAAATGTCTACATCATAGGTGCTCATTATGAGGTTAACTTCAATTGAGTAACTTGAGATTCCATCGCTAAGCTTCACACACTCTTTTATAATGGCTTGAAATCAAAATTGAGATTTTTCAAGATCATCAAAATAAGGATGTTGCATTGCTTTTTTGGTTGAGATTCTCTTTGATGGCTCATAAATCAGCATTTTTTGCAATGAGAGATCAATCAATTTTTAGTAGTTTACTTACAAATACGCAAAGTAAAAGAGAAAAAGAAAGAGCATCCAAAATGGAAATGAAATAAAAATAGATGGAAGGCACTTATAGATAGGCATGTAGGTCTCACAACTTAGTCAATCCTAGTCATACATCTTCACTGGGAATTCCAACATACCTATTGCACACAACACCTCTCATGAATAGAGTAAGTTGAAATTTTAGATGCTCTTATAATGTCTACATCAAAACTACTCATGATAAGGTTAACTTCAAATGAATAAGTTGAAATTCCCTCACCAATCTTTGCACACACTTTTCTAATGGCTTAAAATCATGATTGATATTTGTCAAGATCATCAAAATAAGGATGTTGCATTTCTTTTCTGGCTAACATTCTCTTAGATGGCTCATATATCTACATTTTTTGAAAGGGGACACCAATCACTGTTTAGTATGTTACTTACAAATAAGAAAATTAAAAGAACATGATAGCATTGGCATCAAACAAATTAATGTGCATAAAAGTATAAATTAATAAGAACCAATGGGCATATACTTATAAATTAATCCAACGAACCATCTGAGCCTGCTCTACTCTTTATTGTGTCAAGTATTGCCTCATGGTCAGACTCACGAACCTTCCACAAGGTCTTGTTCAAATATCTACCCCCATATTTTGTCAAATGAACATTGGATTTCACAACAAGGTTCGAGTAATGAAGAACATTACGATGTGTGTCAAAGTCCTGAAATAGCCAATTTTTAATAGTCGAATGTGGGTACCTTCTAAGCCATGTTCTAGTAACCACAACTGAGCCTGTAGGGTATTCAATGTTTTCTCCATCTATAATTGGTGCCTTTGATTTATTTTTAGCCTCAACACAATGACACAAGTAATAGTATGTTCCCTCTTCATTGTCTTCATCTGCAATAATTGCATAAACATGCCCTACATTGATATGTGTAGAAAATCTCTTGAAATTTTTCAACATTACGAATATAGTACAAAGTAAGATAATGATATGGAATTTCAACAACTAAGCAAGTAGATATATCACTTGGTTGAACTAGATCTGATACGTGGTCAAATTTGATCGATGATTCCATCTATGTCAGTTCCAATGTTGTCGGAGGGTGATACGTGTGAAGTGGACTAAGATAACTTGTCAACCATTTGTCAACCCACTCCCCTAATTCACAATCATTCCAGGCTTGCATTGTACATGAAGAACAAAATCATGCCATATTTTGTGTATTGATACTCCATGAACCTGAATTTGAGCTAAGGAAAGAGTGTACCTCACTCAATCATGTTAATGTACAATAGTCTTCATATGGTACAATGTTAGTATCATCCATCAACCAAAAAATCTATGAACTAAAGACATACCTTCATTACCTGGACCCATCGAAGCATTACACCACTCGATGATTGATTTTGCATCTGTCAACTTTGCACTGTCTTTATACTTTAACTCTTCTCGTTCTATTGCTCTTTTCACGTATGCTCCTGCACCATCATGCTCCCCCTTTCCATGTTTGGCCTCACAAAAGTTCCACATATGTTGAACACCTATAATGACATGCATCCTGCACAACCAGTATAACATGTGTGAATTATTAAACTGTGATGTACAATTATCAAACCGTATTATATGTCAGTTGTATTCTATGCCCCTCTTAGCCAAACCACTGTAGAACATCTAGAAGCAACCTTGCACGAACTCTGGAGAATGTGTGTGAACATCACTAATGTAAAAGTGGTACTCCCTCAATACCTTCCTTTGGTCATCTATATTATCAGATGCATGAATGAATGCTATGTGCATAAATATTGAAACTTGTGTGGAGTTGTAATATTGTGACTCCACCTCACGTTGTGGCTGTAGAGTATAGTTCTTCACAAATTCAACCACTGATACTATGCTTCCAGCTAGAAAGGTGTCCTTGCATTCCAACCATTGGGCTCTATGGGTATGCATTGCATACTTAGACAATATATTGTCACAAAACATGGACATAAACTGGTACACTGGAATCTTCTCAATAACCAAATCACACCTTTTTTCTTGAGACCCATCTTTTGTAGCATATGCCACTGTTTTATACTTCCCAAAATCTACTAGTTTATGTC
Organism: Sequoiadendron giganteum; assembly: GCA_007115665.2. Lineage (NCBI taxonomy): Eukaryota > Viridiplantae > Streptophyta > Pinopsida > Cupressales > Cupressaceae > Sequoiadendron > Sequoiadendron giganteum. Next base: position 251,796,201 of record CM021103.1, read on the forward strand.
CCACCTCATCTGTGCTTTCCATATGTTGACATACTGGCATATGCTGGAAGCCACCACAATGCTCACATGAACTATCCAAGCATGTTGTCCTATAGAATATCTAGCCATCCTCTATTTCACATAATTTTTTTGATAAGAACTCTCTTGAAGATTTTGGTGGGGCTTCTATGCCACAATCCTGCAAAACATCGTGAGTATGCAAATTTATACATATAGAATGATAAAAATCATAATGGTTAGAAAATTAAATATGTAGTCTACAACAACAAGTAGTGTGTGTGTGATTTATATTGACATAAAAATGTTTAAGCATTTCAAAAAATATTTGAGAAATACTAATTTGAGGACAATCATTTTCAAATTTTTGAAAAAATCTGGTTTGAGTCATATCCAAAAAATGCTTTGGATGTGGCTCACAATTTTGACTACCGATTCTCCTTCTTACCACATCCCTTTGATTCGGAGATGGCCTTGTGTTATTCTTCCACTACTCTTCAATTAGTTTTCTCAAGGCTTTGACAACTTCTTTATATTTTTGTGACAGTCTCCTTGAGAATGCCCATAATTCATTTGAATCAGTTCCCTCAATTCTTTTCCACCTGTGAATGGCTCTTGATAAAGTTTTTCTACTAATTCTCTTTTGTTCACTCATCTTTCTAGTGAGACGAGCTCTCTTTGTTTGAAAACTTACCAAACTCAATGTAATGACACATCAGGTGACATTACTATCCTATGAGTGTGAGGTCTTACCCACACTCTCATAAGCATCCATTAGATTCTTCACAATAGTGTCTTCACTCAATGCATTTGATGTTCTCAACCCAAGAGTCTTCATGATGTTCCTATACTTTACACCATGCATCATTTTAACAAATAGTTGACATCTTGTGGTCTCATTTATCCTTTCAAAGAATCATTCCCAAATCTTATCACCATATCTTCTACAAGTGTGTGTTGAAATCTTACCTTCCATGTGTTGCAAAATCTCATCATCAATATCAATCAAATACTTTGGCTTTCTACGCAAAATTATAGGTGGTGTTCTCCTAGGTATGTACATATCAACATTAGGAATTTCATCAATATTTAATTGAGGTGTGCTAGATTGCATACCTTTGATTGAGGGTGGAGAAGAAGACATACCTTGAGGTTCACGTGGGGATGATGGCATACCTTCTTTGTCAAATCCGAATGATGATGTACTCTTAACTTGAGATGTGTTGGATGGTGTCCAACAATATTCACTTGTGGTAGATGATGTCCCTCCATATTCACTTGTATTAGATGGTATTCATCCAAATTCACTTGTGGTAGATGGTTTCCCTCCATATTCGCTTGTGCTGAATGGTTTCCCTTCATATTCACTTGTCATAGATGGTGTGTCTGCAACTACGGTATCTGAATCTGTCTTACAAAGATACTTTCACATTCGTGCCTTCTATGCTGCCAATTCTCATTCTCTTTTTTATGGTTGAGGTTCCTCTTCAATTTTATTTCTTTCATCAATCATTTCCAATTTATTATTTTCATGATATGCCACCACCCGAACTCTCTCCTTTTCTTTGAAGGTTTCGTTCTCTTCGTCTATTAGTTTCCTCTTTGTCTTTTTCTTCAGCATGGCAGATAATTTTATCTGTACCATGGTAATGAGATGAATATTAGTTCCTAAAAAATGTATCCATTCAAGTTAATTTAAAAATATATGTCATTCAAGGCTTCATTTAAATAATACTTACAATCATCCTATACAAGAGTTAACCTAAGATGGGTAAAAAGGAAGGTTTTTGGTGCATGTGAAGATGGGTAAAAGTAAGCTTCTTGTTGTTTTTGAGTCTAAGATAATTATCTATGTTAAATAAGGTCTATGATACCACTCTTAATATGTATTTATTTCTTTTGAGTCATTTTAGGTGTTTAGGGGGGAGATTTGGCTTGACATTTGCAAAAACTTGCATTTTTTGGCAAAGTTATGAAGAGATAAGTTAGTTAAGAAGTTAAAAAAATAGTTAGATACATTGGGGGAGTTGATTTTGAAGGGAAATAAGATAAATATCATGTAAATTCTTGAATGGAGGCTGCTCTTCAAGATTTGAATCAAATAAAATTAAGGAATTCTTTGATTTTTGTGATTTTCCTGTGTTCTTTCTCTATGTACGGACCCATATAGGGTTGTGATGCCTTGAAGGTTTGGGATATAATTGATTCATGAATTTATCTTCAATTGAATAAGGTTTGGTGTCTTAATACCATTTTAGAAGAGATTTTTAGTTGTTTCTCCAAGTCTACCCTGTTTTGACAGTGTAAGGGATTGAGGCTATAATGTATTGATTTTCACCAATCCACCCATTGTGATGGATCTATAACTCAGTTGATTGGTGTGTAACATAATAATTTACATGTAAATTTTTTTGGGGATTCTTGAAGAGAATGGGTTTGGTTATTGGAGTGATGCACTAGACTAGCCAAAGCACATTTCTATGTGAAAGTGAATAACCATGATGGTGATTCTGAAAACTAATGAGTGTAATGGCATTGTGAGTGTTTGATAAGTTTGTGTAGAGGTATTAGAAGGTGTTTGGACCCTTGGGAGGAATGGGAAAGGCTCAGAGTTATGAAATCCTTGAAAACCCTTGTTTTTACTTATGTTTTGGAGGGTTTCTTGGGATAGTAGGGTAATGACCTTATGTGGGAAAAGTAATCATGAAATTGGTGGTTTGGTATCATGAAAATTGACTATTCTCAGTGTTTGATTGGAAACCTCACCTTTAAAAGGTACTTCCTTTGCAAATTTGGGGTAATTGGGAAGCCTTTTGCTAGGTAGGCTTATTGGAAGTCAAACATAGTCTAAAGAAGTCACCCTTAGTTCTAATGTATGTTGTGTGCCTAGAACCAGGTTGATGTAGAGTGGTGGGAACCCAAGATACAAGTTGACATAGCTTCTCTAAAATATGCCAACCAAGACATCAACCTTCAATTGACTCAATAGGACAAGAGGGTTACCTATCAACCATGACTCTTCATTACAACTCAAAATTGAAATTTGAAGTAGGAAAAGAGTTTCAACACCTTCAAGATATTATCATCTTGACATTCAACCACATACAAAAAGAAGATCAAACAAACTCTTCTAAAAGCCATTTTTGACCTGAAATTGCCTTGTAGGCTTCACAAACCAGTTTTATCGATTTTTCTCACAAACCTCCCAAAACACATGTCAAACAAACAATTGATCTAGATATCCATTTTAGTGGTATGAGACATATAAAAAATCCACATATTACTCTTTTAAGACACTTTCCTGAAAATGACAAATTTCACTGTTTTAGGGCCCAAATTAGCCAATTTTACAAAGGGACCCCCTCAAGAACCCACCACCAGGCCTCCATGACCAAAACTAGTCTTGTATTAGGTTTCAAAACTAATAATTATCAAGTTTTGAGGACCTCAAGTACTCGTTCCATCAAAAAAATTCAAAACCCTCTCTAGAACCTAGGAAACAAGGGTTTTTAGGCCTCCTTACTGAAAATTTACCTTCCAGAACTTTCCAATTCAAACCAACTTCCTAGAAACCTCTGTATAGTTCCCCCCAAGATTAAGGAACCCTCATCTTCCCTCTAGCAATGTTGCACCCCTCCTTCTTAGGTTTGCACCATTGTTTTCTATGAGAAAATAGGGTATTTCCCCTTAAACCAACATCATTCATGAGGAAAATTTAAACTTGTTCTTTTTCACTCCTAATAAAATCCAACATATATCCAACATGGTCACTCCATTGATTCATAGAGAGCACAATAGGTGGGATGCCTTTAAGACATTAAATTGCCCTCAAACCTTTGACTGTCCAAGAACCCGGTTTCTAGAAATTTATGAATTCCAAGCACAAAGTTCAATGAAAACCTCTTCAAAGGAATAAAAATGAAAGTATGAACATTCCTTTATGAATAATATCAATTTAACACTATTACTAAGCCTATATAGCTTGTACAGGGTCTACAAACACACAAAAAGTAGTGAGATCTTCAGAAAAATAGTGTAAATGCAAGTTTCTTTCTTATTCAAACTCCACCAACCTCTTGAACGAGGCAATACCAAGTTTTTAAATACAATTTTAGGCCCTTCTCCAATTGATCCATGTCCATAACCAACCTATAACCACCTATTAACTACCAAGACCTTCATTTGTCCTAAAAATTGCTAACATTGACAACTTTTGCTAAGTAAGAAACATTATGCAACTTTGTTGTCCAAGACACCTAAGACCACTCAAACACATTTATTTCATCCCTAATACAACTTCTATACTCTTGTCTTGCACTTCTATTTACAATTTTAATAATTTTCCTTCAAAGATTATATTGAAATATTGACAATTTTCTGAAGCAAGAGTGCATACTTGCAAATTTAATCACCAAACTCACAAAATCCCTAAATACATGAAAGATTGGTCTATTTAGACCTTATTTTCAATAAAATCTATGAAAAAGCATCTAAAAACTCTTGAACTCAACCAAATACCTTAAGACATATTGTCACCAAAGTAGATTTTGAAACATGGTTGTAGGTGCCCCTGCACCACGGGTTTGGAATACTGCTTGGGGAAGCATGCTCAAAAGAAGAATTTTGGTGAGATATTTGGAATGTGTATTTGCTTTATTTCAATGAATAACATGTGTTGATTATAGTGTCTTGGATTTCTGGATAAAGGTTGGTAGTTACCTTCCATGATTTTTTGTTATTTTGCCATGTAAGTTGCAGTATTGAGTTCTTGAATTAGTGAATCATGAACGAATTGAATTGTTTTGAGTTTCTAATCAGCTTTATGCTATGTTACTATCAATTTTATGATGGTTAATCTGTTTTGGAGTCTGAAAAATATTTGAAACCAAGTTCTAATGTTTTGTGTAAATATGAAATCAAGTGAAATTGAAGGATTTTGATGAAAAGATGACTAAGTTTGTTGGTTGATCTTCTTAAATTTAAGTTAGGGTCAGAAGTACCCTTGATGATTTGTGGATCCTGGTAGATTCTTTGCATCGGGTTTAAAATGGTAATTGTCAAGTTTATATAATTGTGTAATTTAAAATGTGCATTGACAATGTAAGGTTATAATGACAAACAAACAATGATCAACATGGAATATGAAAAATAAAAAAAATGAAAGCAAGCCATAATAGAATGAAAGAAAATGTGTAAAGATTTCACATACCTAAAAAACCAAACTTTCAAATGGAAGAGTTCAACCCAATTATGTATCCTTAGTTTCTTCTTTCTTCAAACTCCACAACAATTTGACTTGTTCAAAACCTTGTTCCCCTCCAAACTTCAATTGTATATTAGTTTTCAATGGAATTCAAACTTCAATTGATATTATATGTCTTTCAACATGGAAACTCTACTATTTCATGCAAAGGTGGTAGAAAGATCATGGAAAAGGTGGTGGAATGTGAAAAACATGCTTTCACACTTCACAACATCATAAAAAAGCTACATTTTGTCAGAGCATGCACAAAACTAGGAGAATATGCAGACTGTGGGCCTTGACATCATAGGTATATTGAGAGTTTTTACAATTTTTAGTGGAATACAAAACATGCTCATGTTATAATGCGAGCACGTTATTTCTTGCTAAAACAGGAACATCTCTACTTCTTTAAACTGCACACACGTTATATGAAATATGGTTTTCTTAATATATTTATTTTCTCCCTCTTTGTCTATACCCTCTATCCTAATTATATATCTCTCCCTTGTACCCTTATAGTAGAGGAGATAGAGGTGAGTGTGTGTGTGTGTGTGTGAAAGAGAGAGAGAAAGGTAGAGGGAGAGTGGGAGAGAAAGAGAGAGTGGGAGAAAGAGAGAGTGGGAGAGAAAGAGGGAGAGGGAGGGAGGGAGGGAGAAGGGAGAGGGAGAGGGGGAGAAAGATTTAGTGGGAGATATGGAGATAGATAGGGAGGCAGAGAGGGGGAGAGGGAGAGAAAGAGAGAGAGAGGGATGGAGGGGCAGAAGGACGAAGAGGGAGAGAAAGAGAGAGTGGGAGAGAAAGAGGGAGAGAGAGAGGGAGAGAGTGGGAAAGAAAGAGGGAGAGATGAAGGGAGAGGTAGAGGGGGAGAATGGTATAGTGGGAGAGATGGAGATAGAGAGGGAGGGAGAGAGGGGGAGAGTGGGAGAGAGTGGGAGAGTGGGAGAAGGGGAGAGTAGGATAAAGATAGAGTGGGAGGGAGAGAGGGGGAGAGTGGGAGAAAGAGAGAGTGGGAGAGAAAGAGGGAGAGAGAGGCAGAGAGGGATAGAGAGAAATAGGGGGAGAAAGAGATAGTGGGAGAGATGGAGATATAGAGGGAGGGAGATACAAACTAAGAGAGAGATAAAGGGTAGAGGGTTCAAAGTTAAGAGTTTAAGGGTTAAAAGTTTAAATGGCTATGAGATAGAGGGTAATGGAGATAGTGGGAGAGATGGATACCCCTATATCGTCATAATCCATTAACCCTCAACCCTTAAACCCTAATCCCTCAACCCCTATACCCTCTTAATCCCTCAACCATCAACCCTCAACCCTTAAACCCTAATCCCTTAACCCCTATACCCTCTTAATCCCTCAAACCTCAACCCTCAACCCTTCAACCTTAATCCCTCAACACCTATACCCTCTTAATCCCTCAACCATCAACCATCAACCCTTAAACCCTAATCCCTTAACCCTCAACCCTCAACCCTTATACCCTAATCCCTCAACCCTCAACCCTCAACCCTTAAACCCTAATCCCTCAACCCCTATACCCTCTTAATCCCTCAACCCTCAACCCTCAACCCTTAAATGCTAATCCCTCAACCACTATAGTCTCTTAATCCCTCAACCCTCAACCCTCAACCCTTAAACCCTAATCCCTCAACCCCTATACCCTCTTAATCCCTCAACGCTCAAACCTCAACCCTTAGACCCTAATCGCTGAACCCCTATACCCTCTTAATCCCTCAACTCTCAACCCTAAAACCTTAAACCATAATCCCTCAACCCCTATATCCTCTTAATCCATCAACCCTCAACCATTAAAAAATAATACCTCAACCCCTATACCCTCTTAATCCCTTAACCCTCAACCCTTAAACCCTAATCCCTCAATCCCTATACCCTCTTAATCCCTCAACCCTCAACCCTTAAACCCTAATCCCTCAACCCCTATACCCTCTTAATCCCTAAACCCTAAACCCATAACCCTTAAACCCTAATCCCTCAACCCCTATACCCTCTTAATCCCTCAACCATCAACCCTCAACACTTAAACCCTAATCCCTCAACCCCTATACCCTCTTAATCTCTCAACCCTCAACCATAAACCCTTAAAACCTAATCCATCAACACTTAAACCCTAATCCCTCAACCCCTATACCCTCTTAATCTCTCAACCCTCAAACCTCAACCCTTAAACCCTACTCCCTCAACCCATATACCCTTTTAATCCCTCAAACCTCAACCCTTAAACCCTAATACCTTAACCCCTATATCCTCTTAATCTCTCAACCCTCAACCCTCAACCCTTAAACCTTAATCCCTCAACCGTCAACCCTCAACCCCTATAGCTTCTTAATCCCTCAAACCTCAACCCTAAACCCTTAAAGCTTGATCCCTCAACCCCTATATTCTCTTAATTCCTCAATTGTCAACTGTGAATCGTCAATTGTCAACCCTTAAACCCTAATCCCTCAGCCCCTATAGCCTCTTATTCAATCAAATCTCAACCCTTAAACCCTAATCCCTCAACCCCTATACCTTCTTAATTCCTCAACCCCTATTTCCTCTTAATACCTCAACCCTGAACCCCTAAACCCTAATCCCTCAACCCCTATACCCTCTTAATCACTCAACCCTCAACCCTCAACCCTTAAACCCTAATCCCTCAACCCCTATACCTTCTTAATCACTCAACCCCTATAGCCTCCTAATCCCTCAACCATCAATCCTCAACACTTATACCCTCTTAATCCCTCAACCCTCAACCCTTAAACCCTAATCCTTCAACCCCTATATCCTCTTAATCCCTCAACCCTAAACCCTCATCCGTTAAACCCTAATCCCTCAACCCCTATACTCTCTTAATCCTTAACCCTCAACCCTCAACCCTTAAACCCTAATCCCTCAACCCCAATACCCTCTTAATCCCTCAACCGTCAACCTTCAACCATTAAACCCTAATCCTTCAACCCCTATAGCCACTTAATCCCTCAACCATCAACCCTTAAAGCCTAATCCATCAACCCTCAACCCTCAACCCTGAAACCCTAATCCCTCAACCCCTATACTCTCTTAATCCCTCAACCCCAAACCCTCAACCCTTAAACCCTAATCCATCAACCCCTATAGCCTCTTAATCCCTCAACCCTCAACCCTCAACCCTTAAAACCTAATCCCTCAACACCTATACCCTCTTAATCCCTCAACCCTCAACCATTAGACCATAATTGCTCAACCCCTATACTCTCTTAATCCCTCAACCCTCAACCATCAACCCTTAAACCCTAATCCCTCAACCGCTATATCCTCTTTATCCCTCAAACCTCAACCATTAAATCATAATTCCTCAACCCCTATACCCTCTTAATCCCTCAAACCTCAACCCTCAAACTGTAAACCCTAATCCCTCAACCCCTATACCCTCTTAATCCCTCAACCCTCAACCCTCAACCCTCAACCCTAATCCCTCAACCCATATACTCTCTTAATCCCTCAACCCTCAACCCTCAACCCTTAAAACCTAATCTCTCAATCCCTATACCCTCTTAATCTATCAACCCTAACCCCCAACCCTTAAAACCTAATCCCTCGACCCTTAAACCCTAATACCTCAACCCCTGTACCCTCTTAATCCCTCAACCCTCAAACCTCAACCCTTAAACCCTACTCCCTCAACCCCTATACCCTCTTAATCCCTCAACCCACAATCCTCAACCCTCAACCCTTAAACCCTAATCCCTCAACTCCTATACCCTCTTAGTCCCTCAACCCTCAACCCTTAAACCCTAATCCCTCAACCCCTATACCTTCTTAATCATTAAACCCTAATCCCTCAACCTCTATACCCTCTTAATCTCTCAACCCTCAACCATCAACCCTTAAACCCTAATCCCTTAACACCTATACCCTCTTAATCCCTCAACCCTCAACTCTCCACCCTTAAACCCTAATCCCTCAACCCATATACCCTCTTAATTCCTCAACCCTCAAACCTAAACCCTTAAACCCTAATCCCTCAACCCCTATACCCTCTACCCTATAACCTCTTAATCCATCAACCCTAAACCCTAAACCCTTAAACCCTAACCCGTAAAACCTCTACCCTCAACCCTAATCCCCCAACCCTTAAACCCACTTAGTAAACTCTCTACCCTAATACCTCAACCCTCTTGACCCTTAAACCCTTAAACACTCAACCCTAAACCCTCAACCCTAAACCCTCAACCCTTAATCCCTAAACTCTTAAACCCTCTACCCTCTACTCTCTACCCTCTACCCTCAACCCAATACTCTCTACCCTAAACCCTAATCCCTCAACCCTTAATCTCTCAACCCCTATAACCTCTACCATATATATTGGACCCTCAACCCTAATCCCTCGACCCTATACCCTATACCCTCAACCCTCAACCCTCAACCTTAAACCATCAATCTTCAACCCTCAACCCTTAAACCCTAAACCCTTAAACCCTCTACCCTCTACCCTCTACCTTATATATTATACCCTCAATCCTCAATTCTCAACCCTCAACCCTTAATCCCTCAACCATCAATCCTTAAACCCTAAACCCTCTACCCCTATACCCTCTACCCCTTACATTGGACCCTGAACCTAATCCTTCAACCATATACCCTCAAACCTATAAACTAAACCCTCTACCCTCAACCAAGTAAACCCCTAACCCTAAAACCTTCAACCTTAAACCCTTAAACCTTCTACCCTATACCCTCAACCAAATACCCTCTACCATCGACCCTATTCCCTCAACCCTCAAACCTTAAACCCTAATACCCTAAAAACCATCAACCCTATACCCTCAACCCCTATCACTTTCTCTCAATTTATACATCTCACCTCTCCCTCCCTCCCTCCTATCCTCTCTAATTGTCTCTATCTACCATCTCCCTCTTTCTACATACCTCTTATTCAATCAATCCCTACCACCCTCTCTCGCCCCCTCTATCCATCTCTCTCTATGTCTCTCCCACTCCCTCTCTCTCCCTCTTCTCATGTCTCTCCTTCCCACCCCTTCTCTCTCTCTCAGGTCTCTCCCTCTGGCAACCTACCTAGGTAACTCTCTTTGTCTCTCTCCCCTCTTTCTATCTATCCCTTGCACCCTACCTAGATAAGTCCCTCTTAATCCACCCCCCTCTTTCTCTACCTCTATCAGGTCACTCCCCCCACACCCTCTCCCTCTCTCAGGTCTCTCACTACCTATTTTTCAAGTCTCGCCCTTTGGCACCCTACCTACATAACTCTCTCTTTCTCTTTGTCTCTCTCTCCCTCTTCTCTCTCTCCCACCCCCTCTCTCTCCCTCCCTCTATCCCTCCCACCCTACCTAGGTAAGTCCCTCTCACTCCAACCCCTTCTCTCCCACTCCCTCTCTCTTAAACTCTCACTCCCACCCCCTCTCCATCTCTCTAGACTCTCTCTCTAAATTCTCCCTCCCTCTAAAGACATACGTAAATACATACATACAAGCATAATACATATGTCTATATAATCCTACATCCATACAAGCATACATACATACATACATGTGTAGATACAATCTTACATACATGCAGGCATACATACAATATACATGCATTGATACATATAGGCATACATACATACATACAAGCATGCATACATGCATACATACATGACATACAAGCATACATGTACATACAAACATACAAATATATCAGCATACATTCAATATATTGGAATTTAACATAAAGGAGGACATAACGTGAGCATGTTATAACACGCTCACATTATGTCTTAGTTGACATGTTTCCCACAAAAGAAAAAACTATGTCAAAACAAAGCTATAAAGCGAGCGCATTATAGCATGCTCGTGTTATATCTTTCTTTGGGAATTATTGAGCCTTAGGATTGCTATTTTCCTTGGAATACCAACCCAAAGGCTTGGAGGGCATTCCTAATGACTACAGATGTGTTTTAATAAAATCTACCATATTTCACATAATCGAGTTCATGCTCACTATTAGGATTGCACGTGGTTCAATATCGAAAAAATCAAACACATGGGTAATGTTGGGTTCTCTCTTATCTATCCAACGATGTAATTTTTTTCACTTTCTGAAAATATTAAGCCTTTCATCCATAATTTCTTTTATTTGTATGTCTCTTTTTTTCCAAAAGTAGTGTTTGGTATTTTTTTCGTTATAAATTAACTGCTCATCGAATTTTTAAATAAATTACATGTTTAGAAGCTAGACTCCATTCTAAAAAATTTTAAAAAATAAATTTAAAAAATTCAATTAGTTTCCAAAATTTGTAGGGGTAGCATGGCCAAAATTATGTTTTTCAGAAAGTGTCCACTTTGAAAATTAGTAAAAAATGAAATATTCATTAAAAAATATCAGAAAAATCATGCATCAACTACATACTATTAGCTAAATTATGACCATTGCGATTTTAGAAATACTAAAAAAACGTTCACCATACGAGGGTCGTACAAGAGTTGCTATGTTATGTTTTTCTTACAAAAACAACACTAATTTGTGTACGTCCCTCTTTTGAACCCCTTAATCTCAACCATTTTAAAAATAAATTAGTAGTTTAGTAAGTAGACTTAGAGCACTTCTATCCTTATTTTGTTCCATCTCAAAATTTTGAGTGTAACTATCCTCAATTTCACGTCCAAGGTTAGTATTTCCTAATTTCAGAAAAAAATTCCCCACTTAAGTCCCCTTTTTGGGAACCATCTTGGTGCACTTACCCACAAGATAAATGATATTCTCTATTTTTTATTCAAATGAAATTAAGCTAGATGCAATGAAATGAATGAAATAGAAATTCTGCAAACTAAAACAAAAATCTAACAACAAACTAAAACACAGAAATAGGGTTTTTAATACTATAAAATGCGGTTTAAGATCTAAGACAAGACTAAATCACACAAAGAGGTGTATGAGTCCCAATCAATATTTTTCAAGATTTCAAATGTTGATAAACAGTCAACATAAAATACCTAGAAATCAGGCAAAACCACATGTACTAGGACTTAATCACCTAGAGGGGTGTATGAGTCCTAGATTAGAGTTTTTGCAGAAATTTCAGAAAAATTGAGTGAATGTTAAGTTTTCTAGTTTGAATTATTTCTACACTAAGCACAATTATAGATTTCAAATGAAATTTAATGATGTAAGATGAAAAAATGCAACCTATATGCACTTTCACTAATGCAATATTTAGAAACCCTAGATACAAATTAACTAATGCAATACCTAAAGCAAAGTTAATGCAAGCTATATATAGGATTATGATGCATTCTAAATCAGAAATAAGGTGTTCTAAAGGGTAGTTTCACCAAAATGAAACATCGAAAATAGTGGCTCTATGTTAAGGGAGATAGAACAACAAATTTCCTACAAGTTTCACTCACAACAACTATAGAGATCTCAATCCAAAGATGGAATGAGGGAAACAGATCTGAAATAACGTGTCCTAGGGTGTGTTTAAAGAATAAAAGGGGGTTCACCACCAAGAAAGGGCTTGGAAAGACTAAGAATGTAAATGAGGGAAAAATTTAGTGGTGAATCTTCGTCAATTGGTGAATAGTACAAGCTAAAAAGAATGTTGAATCGCTAGGTTTTTATAAAAAAAAAAATTTTGCCTCGATTAATTTGCATATGCATTATATTTTAAATGACGTGTCATTGTAATTGATTCGCTAGTAGTTTATACTATAATTACAAATATTAATTATATTCGCCAGTAATATTATATTCCTATAATTATCTTTGGGGAAATATCGCCACAATAATAAATTATCATTTAATTTCAAAGATATTTTAGCCTTGAATAGGGATTTTATTTATTGTCATCAAATCATAGATTAGATTTTTAATTAGATGGTTGTAGGTTGATTATGTGGCCTAATATGAATGTGCCTTTTAAAAGTCTTGTTGATGCTCAAAATTTGTTTTGGGCTAGAGGATTAAATCTAATTGTGTGGCCCAAAACAAATTTCAGGCCTCAACAAGCCTTTTAAAAGGCACATGCATATTAGGTCATGGAATCAACCTATAGCCATCTGATTAAAATGATAATCAATGGTAACATTTTCACTTTTCATTTAGTCTTACTGTAAAACCTAATTTCATACCTGCACAAAAGCAACAAACAAATAGAATATTAGATCATATGCAAGGTTAAACAAGGATTCCCCATGAAATCCATTTGCTAAACGTAGATAGAAAAGAAATGAAGAACAATATGCAATAACCAAATTAAATCTATCTAAACTAAGAAAACTTTTGATCCCATGGGGAATTGGTGCTAATTGATGTGTCGAAATTGGCCCTTTCCCAACTCCTATATAAGCTTTGTGATTTGATGAGTGATTGATCCACTTTGTTCATGAAGAACAAGATGAGTTCTTGAGAAAACCTACAATAACCTAGCTAAGATCTTGCATTGAGGATGAAGTTGAGTAGAGTAAGTTTACTCAAGTTGTGGATCATTAAATGAGAGGAAGATTATCTCATTTATAGATTTCAAATTTGGAAGAATGAGTGAGATTGAGAAATGTGGGATCATTCAACATCCAATGGCCAAATGCCACTTGTCAATATGTGAATGGTTGAAGGTTGAGCACATTTTGATCAATGTGCCAAAGAGGGGGAGATTTGAAATTTGAATTTGAAAGTTGGAGGGAGAGAAGAATGGAGTTAATGTCACTTGGCTCAAGGCTAAGGACATGTAAGAGGCATTAAATGCCTTGTTAGAATGACCAAGCCCATTTGAATTTGAATTCAAATTTGAGGGAACATTCCCCTTTATTCCATGTTGAGAGAAAATAGGCAATTTAATAAATCAAAGTAATTGATTTATTATGCAAGTTGCATTCTCTAGAGGATTTTAGTGATAGGGATTAATTTAATGAAGATTTTATTAACTTAATGAGAGGTTAGGTGATTTGACAATTTTGACTTAGATTTTAGGATTGATTTAAATCAAAGTGAGAGGAAAATTATTAAAGACTTAATTAAATAGAGATTTGATTTATTTAATTAAAGATGGATGATGTTGGATTTAAACCAAATAAAGATTTATTTAATTTAAATGAGATGATTTTAGGGATTAATTAAATAAAATGATTTATTTAATTAAAAGGGGGATTATAGAAATAATTAAATAAAATTGATTTATTTAATTTACAAGAGATGATGACTTAATTAGATAAAGTTGATTTATTTAATTAGGAGATGGAGAGTGATGAATTTAATCAAATACAAATTATTTGATTAAATGACTAGCAAAGGAGATGATTCATAATGAAATGGTGTTAGTAAATCAAGATCCAGCGTGTTAGATCGAATTGTATATTTTCCATGTCTACATTTTGCCCCTATTTCAAGAAATGTACTTGTTTCATTGATTCAAAGAATAAATTGTTGTGATCAAAGTTCAAAATTTCTTGATTTTTCAGATGGCCCACTCTTTCCCCAATGAGAAGGATTACGTTGATATATTGCCCCTTCGAGAGATCAAGTGGAAATACTAATTTTCTGATCAATATCGCAAAAAAATGTGAGAGGAGTGGTTCTATTGATCAGAGGACGAAAGATAATTCTTTGATGTAAATAATTCTGATGATGTATAGAAAATCATTGGCCATGGGTAGCCTCATGTATATTTTGATACAACACACCAAGTTTAGATAGAAATGTTAGTAAAGATAGAAGAATAAGATGGATGGAAGGAGTATCCAACAAGCCTACGTTACGATGATGATGATGATTTTCTTACCAAGAGTTGGGATTTTCAAAGGGCCAATTACTTTATGTTTGATAACACACATAGGTATGATACATCAAGGTATAAAGGATGAGGATGGAGTTGTACCTAGTGTGATGGAATTTGACTTGACAATCAGATAGGAGTATTCATGTTCACACTTGACATACATAAACCTTGCTAGGACAAACCTAACAAAGCAAGTATTCGCAAAGTTATTTTACAAGAGTATCCAACAAGCATAGAAGATAAAAAAAGATAATGATCATTGCCCCATTCCTTTCTCTCTAAACTTGTTTCATTTAGGTATCATCGAGAGGTCTTTGGAATGAGCACAAAATAAGATAAGTCTAGAAAGACCAGGATAAAGTAAACAAACAAGCTAATTTTCTTTGTATCGCTAGCCAAGACTAAACTACAGTGGTACCTGATGCCGATGTCCATCGCCGGAAGGTTAGATTCCTAGGACATGTTGTGATTAGGGTTTTGATGTGATTTGATTTGGATGATAAGCTATTGATACTCTGAGTTGATCAACTTGCTAACTCATTGATCTAGACTTGAGACTTTGATGATTAGGTGTTCACTTTTGAACCTGCTAGACTTGCTTCTGATTGCCTTACCAAAGGATGAAGGTGGCGATGACTTATTATGAGCGACGTTTATTACGAGTGAAGGCAAGATGAGATAGGTGCACCATTTTGGGTTTTTTTAAATATTTGGATGTTTTTGATGTTATGAAAATGTTTGAGGTTGTTTTTGGTATTTTCAAGATTTTATGAATATTTTGGATTTTGTGTTTGAGGGGCTAATCAAGGATGGCCTTGCCTACGTTTAAGCTCAGAGACGACATAGTTCAGATGATGACTCTATTTTTGATTTTTTGGATTTTGACAAGATTTGGATGTTTTTGGATTTTTGCATGATTTTGACAATTTGGATATGGATACGCGATGATATCAGTGCTCTATTTTGGGATTTTGTTGAAAACCAAGCTTAATATTGATCAATTAGATTGATGGATTGATAGTTTGACTAAGTGTGTTAAGTCAAACAAAAGTGATAATCCACTTTTAAAATCTAGGAAGTTGTGTTATCCTAGAGTAAACTCATACACGAGGGGGTAGTTTGACTAAGTGTGTTAAGTCAAACAAGTTGATGATGGATTGGATAATTTGACTTAGTGTGTTAAGTCAAATAAGATGATGATGCACTTGTAAACTCTAGGAAGTTGTGTTATCCTAGAGTAAACTCGTACACAAGAGGATGGTTTGACTAAGTGTGTTAAGTCAAACAAGGTGATAATTGATTGGATTTGATTGATCAAGATTGATGAAGCTTGATTTGGAAAAAAATTTGGTTTCATGATGCAAATGATATTGATTGTTCAGATTGATGTTCGATGAAAGATAAAGCTTGATAAGGAACATCATCTTGTCAAAATATTCCATGGGCTAGTGATTTGGATTCATGATCACAAATGCTTAGATTAATTTGATTTCATTTTTTCCAATGTTCAGATCACCACATAAGTTGGAGGATATAGATCAAGATTTATTCCCGAAGCAAGATATAAATATCTACCCCCAATGTCTAGCAATGTATGGAATGCCATGGGTTGATGCTTGGATCGGTGGATGGATGGGTATGGATCATCTTGTGATAATATAAGGTGTTCAGGTAGTCGATGCACATTTGGATAATGCTTTAAGGCTCAAATAACGTTGGGTAGGATAGGATCAATGAAAATGACCCATGTCAAGATGTTTACCATAAGAAAGTATAAAGTGTGCACCAAATTTTCATCAAGATTAAGAAAAATTGGAGTATGGATGCAGATGGATGAAAATGGATTGGATAAATGGTTCATGGATGAATGGGTTTATTATGAGTAAGATGGAGAGAATTTTGGATTTATTATGGATGGGATGAGATGCTTTCTCCTAAAATGGAACACGTAGATGCTCGATTCTACACATGATGCCTGCTTGCCAAGTTTTCATCATGGTACCTATCCAAAGCACCACCGAAGTGGTTTTCACTAGAGGACTATGTTTTTCTTTACCGTTTTCAATCATTTTTCCATTTTTTTTTAATTTTTAATTTTTAATATATTTTTTCTATTTTTTGAGAGATTTTAAGCTTATGCTGAACCACCTAGTGGTGTCGATGTAGATGCTTATGTTATAATATTCCATCAGTATCCTACTTCAAGAAGTTTCTTTGCCAAGATACATGCACTTGAATGCAAATTTTGAGATTTTTGATTTGCTTTGCTGATACCAAATTTAACTTTGTCTTTTTGCTCACATTGCGATAGAGTGCCTTCTAAATCCTTATGATGAAGGGTTGTTTCCAACACATGGTCAATGTGAGAATTGGATATTATGCATGGAGGTGTGGATGGAGTGTGTTTAGGGATAGAAGATGGATTGGTTGACAGTTTGGAACCTTTGACTCTCCAAACTTGGGAAGATGAGCAATGATGGGTGGATATGGAAGTGTGCATGGAATTAGGACCAACTACTTGATACACTTTGTATGTCACTTGAGAAGCATATTTTTTTCTTTGTTGAAATCTTCGATGGATAATTTCCCCTTTTTTATTTTTCCCCATAGTTTCTTTGACTAATGGAGTATGATAGGGATCATCTTTCTTTGTATTCTTTGGTATCCAAGTGTATTTGATTTGTTCGATATGCTTCTTAGCTTATTTTTCTTTGATAATGTTCTTTGTTCTTTGATTCAAATATTTCTTTTGATGTTGGTCCCAATTCCTGGATGGGGTGATGGGTAGATGAAGATTCATGATGTGGCTAGTTGTAGTATTGGTGTTGGTTTCATCATAAGGATTCCTCGTGCCCCTATGTTGGTATTTGCTTGAGATGAAGTTTCCCCTAGTTTTATAGAGGTATCACTTACATTTTTAGATCCCTTAATTGTTGAATAACCAAGACCTTGATGCTTAGGATTTCCAATAATCTGCATTGATTCCAGGATACCTGTTCATGTAGGTCTAATCCTCTGCCTTGATAATTCATCTGTTGAAATATTTTATGTGTAGCAAGATGTGATTTACCCTTGAGACAATGTGCTACTCATTCTCTGCTCTGTGGTGGATCTTCAAAAGTGTCAGCTACTTTATTGATGAGATAGCTTTCTCTAAGAAAGGTAAGTGATCCAAGTTTATAAGTGATAGGATCCTCCATATGTGGGATGGATTCCTGATTGATATCTTTGGTTTGAGCTTGTGAAATATTAGATTTAATGCTTCTTCGAGAGGTATTGATGATTCACTATCCTCGTAAAATTCTTCCTCATGATTCATTCTTGATATTATTTCACATGATGTTTCTGATTCACAACTTTTGTAGAAGACTTCTTCATGACCCATTTATGATATGTCTCTGCATTTCTCTATATCTTGATCATGTGTACAAATGTTAAGAGTAGGAGACTTTTGTTCCTTGGTAATGATATCAAGAGTATGAGACTCCTATTTTGAATGAAGATCATCTACATGTCCATCTAAAGAAAGCATCTTACGAGTAGATGGAGGGGTATGTGCTATGTGGATATGATCCTTATTTTCAACATCTTGTATAGATAGGAGAGTGTCCATTATATCATTGTAGTAGCTTGGAGATACAAATTTGAATGATTTCAGAATTGCTTTTGACATGCTTTGGATCAAGTTCTTGACATGGGTCAATTTCAAAGAATGGATTGTGTTCTTGGATATCTTCATTAGGCATAGGAATATTCTCAAATGTCATGAGGTCAAAGGATGTCCATATTTTTTGGAAAGGATCATTGCTATACCTTGGTGAAAGATGTTGATCATGCTTTGGAGTAAAATCTTGAGATATGTCCTCTAACTCATTAGGTGATGTAGAGACATTTTCAACATGATCATTGGTCAAAGGATCTTGATCATCATTTTCAATGATTGTGGTGGGAATCTGTTGCAAGCTTTTTTGAGGGAGTAATTCATGCATTTGTTGTTGAGCCAACAACGCTTGTTGTTGGTCATGTTGTTGTTGTTCCAACAAAGCTTGTTGTTAGTCTTGCTGCTGCTATGCCAATAAAGCTTGTTGTTGGTCTAGCTATTGTTGTGCCAACAAAGCTTTTTGTTGGGCTTGTCATTCGGATGCTCGTTGTTGCACTTGATTCTCTTGCAGGACTTGTTGATACACTTTTTGATGAATTGCTTGCAATTATGACCGATATTGTGCTTGTGCCTGTTGAGCCTGGTGTTGGGATTTATCTTGAGCTTGTGCTTGTTGGACTTCTTGTGTCTCTTGTGTAGCTTGTGTGGCTTGTGTAGCTTGTGCAGCTTGTTGGGCGGTTAATTGTCCTTGTGGTTGTTGAGTAGCTAGCTATGCAGCTTGTTGGCTTTGGAATGAATTTTGGTGGGTAGCTTGTTGAGCGGCTTGCAACATGATAGAGAATGAATTTTTCATGTTGTGTTTTGGTGGTGGTGGTGGTGGATTGGGAATAGTTTTGACTATTGTGGTGAGTGAAATGGTTGCATTGATTGCCAGGGTTTGAGTGGTGAATGGTGTGATTGAGATGCTTGGTCCCTAGGACACTTGAGGAATGATAGATGTATTAACCACTGGGGTTGCTTGGATGGTTGTCATATATTGTTGCGATATCCATGGTGCAACTGGAGGATTTTTTATGATGCTTTGGTTTATGATTGGAGTGTTTCTCACATTCGATTGATTGATGGATGGTAAAGGGGGAAGGCTCATGCCTTGATTGTTTGGTTGATAGATTTGTAAATTTTGACTTTGATTTAAATCTACCAAAGGGAAAGTTGTTCCAAATTTTAGATTGGGAAAACTCACATTTGTTGTACCATTGAGGTTTGTAGGAGATAATGATCCCATGTATGGATTGTACAAATGCAAGTTTTGAAAATCAATTGGCACTGTAAGGCTTGGATAGTTTGGTTGACTTGGATTACTCATGATGCATGAATCAAGTTTATATTCCATTCTCCTCTTGTGTTTTGACCTTGTTGACCTCTGAGGGGTTTAGGACCAATGATGAGATGAAAGGGGTGAATGATATGGGTGTTTAAACTTGTAAGAACTTTGGATTAATGCTAGACTTTAGAACTTGTTTTGATTTGATTTTGATTGATGATAGTTTGACTAAGTGTGTTAAGTCAAACAAAGTGATAATGCACTTGTAAACTCTAGGAAGTTGTGTTATCCTAGAGAGAATATGTACACAAGATGATAATTTGGCTAGGTGTGTTAAGCCAAACAAGGTGATTTTTGATGATGAACTTGTAAACCCTAGGAAGTTATGTTATCCTAGGGGTAAATTTGCTCAAGAGAATTGATAATTTGACTAGGTGTGTTAAGTCAAACAAGGTGATTCTGAACTTATAAACCTTAGGAAGTTGTGTTATCCTAGAGGTAAATTCGCTCAAGAGGATTGATAATTTGACTAAGTGTGTTAAGTCAAACAAGATGATGATGATTTTTCTTAAAAATTCTAGCATAAGTGATGTTTTCAAAGTTCCCAAGAGTTGTTGGTGAAATGGGATTTTGATAAATGTTTGGATGGGGTGAAGTGTTTGACTTGATCCTAGATGACCCTACGAAGACCTTCTTACAACACCAAGGTAATGAAGAACATGTTTTTCCCTAAAACTGGTTCAAACCAAAAGACCGATGTTGGCATGAAAACCCAATGACTCAAAAGGGACCAAGCACATGTGTGGTTTAATTGTCTGTTATCTTGCTTAGATTTGGTTCTTTTTACCACAAACACTTTCTTGATTATGCTTTTCAAATTGAATGTCCAATGTCCTAATTTTCTTTCATCCCACAAAGTGCATTATGTGGAAATCAAGGAAATCAAGGCAAAAGTTTCCTAGTGTTGACTTTGGGAGAAACAAATGATGATAAAACCCAAGCACTTAGAAATCTCTAAGAATATAATCCCTAGGGAAAGTAAGAAGACTTGTATTCGTTAAAGGATATTTGTTTCCTCAAAGGGTTTGAAATTTTAAAGCTTTTGTGAATGTTTTTTTCTCAATGTTCTAGAACCAAGCAAGTTGTCTCAATAACATGCACAACCCTACGCTGAAAAGAAAATATTTGTTGGGTTCCCACTTGGATGAATCTAGCTACGCATAATTAGTGTAGATGATTAGATGCTTGACCACACAGGCTCCCTCTTATAGTGCACTCACTTCTTAGGTCAATCAAGCATCAGTACCCATGAATCTCCCATGGCATACTTTTCATCTCTACAAAAAAACCGCATGTATACGTGGGGTGGCTTCAAAGGACATGACCTTTTGCACCTAAAAATAGATAGGATTTTTCCTTTTCTAAACAAGAGGTTTTAATTCGGGCATTTCATTCATGGAGGACTATCCATGTGGCGAGAGACCATTGCTATCCTTCTCATCAGAATAATCCTCATGATTCTTGAACTTTCCTCAAGAATCCACACTTATATACCAGTTGGAAGTCGCTTGACTCTAGCGTGTTCCCGATTGGGTCATTCCCTTGGGTGAGTACTTTTTCCCACAAGACAGGCCCTCTAAGATAAATAATAGAAAGCTAGCATATCTCGTAGTTCAATCAACCTTCGTTGAAAAAAAAATGGAGAACACTTGCAATATACCATGCTCACACTCACATGTTTGGTTCAATTTTAATTCAAAAAATGAATCATGGAGGCAATTGTTTTATTCAACTTCAGATCACCAAAAGAACTTTTGATTCTCAAGATTGTTGTGAGGCACAAGAGAAGTGCATATGCCCTTTTGATGATATTAACTTGAATAAATAATTACAAAAAAAAATAGCATTTGTTCATTTTAATCCCACAAAGCAAAATGCATTATTTTGAGAGCACCAAATTCAAGTGTGGAAGTTGCCTTGTTCAATTTTTAAACCTTAAACCAAATATAGTAGATTGTTTCTATGGTTCTTTTTAAGCCCTTTTGCAAAATTTTTGAAAAATAAATTTGTTTTGTTCATTTTAAAAAACCCAAAGAAAAATTTATTGCTTCCTAAGGTATGAAAGGTAACAAATTCCTTTTAAAATAGGATTAAAGATCCTTTAAAAGTGTTAAATAACACTATAGTGTTTAAAAACACTTTGTGTATGATGAAAATGATGTCATGATGAAACCTCCTATATTCCTTCCCTCCTTGCTTTTTCCTACAAAATGACAAATAATAGAAAGCACAAAATTAGTAAATAAGTCAAAATACCAAAAGACCAGAAATAAAAAGGCACATGTTGAAAAAAAAATCAAATTTGAATTATCTATTGTCAACTGGCTGCGCAATCTGCAAATGAGGCACAGTTTGGAATAGATGTGGTGCTATATAGCACCACACTTTTTAATGGGTGTGGTGCTTTGTAGAAATGAAGAGCATGATTACGACACAATTTGGTCATATGGCATTGTTTGTGAAGTGACGAAGTTTGAAAATTTTAAAATTCTGAGGCGGGAAATAGTTGCAGTGGAGTTTGGAGTAGGTGTGATCCAATACAATGTTGTGGTTTAGAATGGGTGCGGTGAAATATAGTGTCACATCTCTATAAGCGGTGCAATACAGTGCCACAGGACCGTGTGCGGCGCAAATTTCTTGGGACCTGCAAAAAAAATCAGAAAAAGCACAGAATTTTCAAAAGAACGTGATTAGAACTTGAGATTTTTCCTCCTTCTAGCACCAAAATGTGAACCCTAATTTCATACCTGCAAATAAACAACAAACAAACACAATATTAGATCATATGCAAGGTGAAACAAGGATTCCCCATGAAATCCATTTGCTAAACGTAGATAGAAAAGAAATGAAGAACAATATGCAATAACCAAATTAAATCTATCTAAACTAAGCAAACTTTTGATCCCATGGGGGAATTGGTGCCAATTAATGTGTTGAAATTGGCCCTTTCCCAACTCATATGTAAGCTCTGTGATTTGATGAGTGATTGATCCACTTTGTTGATGAAGAACAAGATGAGTTCTTGAGAAAACCTACAATAACCTAGCTAAGATCTTGCATTGAGGATGAAGTTGAGTAGAGTAAGTTTACTCAAGTTGTGGATCATTAAATGAGAGGAAGAGTCTCTCATTTATAGATTTCAAATTTGGAAGAATGGGTGAGATTGAGCAATGTGGAATCATTCAACATCCAATGGCCAAGTGCCACTTGTCAATATGTGAATGGTTGAAGGTTGACCACATTTTGATCAATGTGCCAAAGAGGGGGAGATTTGAAATTTGAATTTGAAAGTTGGAGGGAGAGAAGAATGGAGTTAATGTCACTTGGCTCAAGGCTAAGGACATGTAAGAGGCATTAAATGTCTTGTTGGAAGGACCAAGTCCATTTGAATTTGAATTCAAATTTGAGGGAATATTCCCCTTTATTCCATGTTGAGAGAAAATAGGCAATTTAATAAATCAAAGTAATTGATTTATTGTGCAAGTTACATTCTCTAGAGGATTTTAGTGATAGGGATTAATTTAATGGAGATTTTATTAACTTAATGAGAGGTTAGGTGATTTGACAATTTTGACTTAGATTTTAGGATTGATTTAAATCAAAATGAGAGGAAAATGATTAAAGGCTTAATTAAATAAAGATTTGATTTATTTAATTAAAGATGGATGATGTTGGATTTAAACCAAATAAAGATTTATTTAATTTAAATGAGATGACTTTAGGGATTAATTAAATAAAATTATTTATTTAATTAAAAGGGGGATTATAGAAATAATTAAATAAAATTGATTTATTTAATTTATAGGAGATGATGACTTAATTAGATAAAGTTGATTTATTTAATTAAGAGATGGAGAGTGATGAATTTAATCAAATACAAATTATTCGATTAAATGACTAGAAAAGGAGATTATTCATAATGAAATGGTATTAGTAAATCAGGATCCAGTGTGTCAGATCTAATTGTATATTTTCCATGTCTACACTTACTTTTAAAGTGATATTTTTAAGAAACACTTAATCTGTGTGTGCTCCAATGCATTTTCGACCCCGCCTGTATCACAACAGGAGTGCGCAATGGTCATTGTCCGCAAACCTTGCGAGGGGCAATTTCCCCCTCAACCCCCATAAGGGGGCTCTGCCCCCTTGACCCCACAAGGGGTGTTTCCCCTTGACCTCGTCGGTGGCTGCCGTCCCTGGGCCCCTACTTCAATATTTAAAAAAAAAACAAAAAAAATATGGGGGAATTGTGCCAACCAACTATGAAAATTTTTAAAGGAGAGATTCACTATTGTAATTAATATTTTTAGTGATTATTCACTAGGATTCACCACTATGATTATTATTTTTACCAGTTATTCATTAAGATTCGTGGGGTTTTAGAATTTTTTAATAATGTGCATAGATTCACCAAAAAATTAATTATTTTTTCAAATAAAAGGAAATATTTTCCAAGATTTTATACCTTCATCGAGGGAGGGTTTTCTTAAATTTATCCCTGATGTAAATGATATGCAAAACCTAACTATATGACTGAGATTATGAAACTAAAAATTAGAATAATAGACTGAGAAAGTACATAGGTGAAGCTAGAAACTAAAGAGGCTTGAATTGAGCTCTAAAATATTGGAAATTCTAAATTTTGAAGCACACTGGGACTCATACACCAGTATTGGTGATTTAGTCTCAGTTTAGGGTTTCCATTCAAAACCAAAATTTGGAATTGCTAAACCAGGATCTACAAAAAACACCTGAAAACTGGTATATTGGCACTCATACGCCACAAGTAGTGATTTAGTCCTAGTATCAGGGTTGATCTAATATGTTTATATCATTTAATTTTCTCATATAGTTTACCTCCTATCAAATATCTTGGTCTGAAACATTGAATGCAACCTATAGGTGACTTTCCATGATCTTGCAATGTAGATGATAACTTTGACAACTTTTCTCCAATATTGCTTAACAATGAATCTTCAACCTAAATCTGCAAATCACACATCAAAGAGAGGGGTAAAATGTATTTCTTTTAGTGGATAGGGGTTTTCCTTGGTCATACTCTATTTTGGTAATCAAACGTTGAAATGAAATCAAATAGAATGGAGGAATGATGAATGAAAAAATATGCAATATTGTAACTCACCATACCCTTGAACAAAAGGCTACAATCTTATAAGTAATGGCTAGCATGAATGTGGATCTTGACTCTTTCTTGAACGATATGGATCTTGACTTGAATGCTTGCTTGAAATATAAAACCTTACATCACAAATGTTAGCTCAAAAATAAACATGATGCATGATGACTTTGAGATGATGCTTGATACTTGAATAATGCTCTAAAATGCTTGATAATCACCCTTGAATTATCTTCAATGCTAGAATTCTTGATCTCAAAAAGTGTTATATGACTTGTGAACTTGCTAGTAGAAAATCAGTGAAATAACCTTGTATGTATACTTGTTTATGCCAAATTTCTAAAAATTACAACACTACAAGCTGACATCAGATCTAGGAAAATAAAATCCCACCAAGAATTTGAATTTAAATTGGGTCTAAGCTAAGAGGGACTCATATTCCAGTTGTGGCATATGAGTCCTATTAGGCTAAGCTTGGGACACATTTTCAAGAAATGCTTAGTTTTATGTGAAATTCACATCAAGGCCCCAAAACCTAGGTGGGACTCATATGCCCAAGGTGGTTTATGAGTGCCAAACAACTGAATTTGGGCCATACAATCCAAAATCATTAGATTTTGATTGGTTAATTGATATATGTCAGGATTATCCTCAGAAAGATGCATTAAATAAGGCCAATTAGCGCATAAAGAAGCCCAATTTTAGAAGGGAGGGCCTAGAAAAGTGTGAAAATGTAAAGGGATACATATTTCTACACTATAATTATATACTACATAGTATATATTATATATTTATTAATGTGCATCTAATTCACAAGAGAAAGAGGGAAAGGCTTGAGAGAGAGAGGGAGGGAGTGGGAGGGACTTGAGAGAGAGGGGGAGAGACAAAGACCTAAGAGGGAGTGAGAGACCTAAGAGGGAGTGAGAGACCTAAGAGGGATGGGGAGAGAGAGAGATAGAGAGAGAGACTTGAGAGAGAGAGAGAGAGAGAGACCTAAGAGGGAGGCAAAGAGTGAGACTTGAGAGGGAGAGAGGGAAAGAGGAAGGCAAAGATAGATATAGAGAGAGATTTGAGAGAGACCTGAGAGTGAGGTAGAGAGAAATACTTGAGAGGGAGAGAGATAATTGAGAGGGAGAGAGTGGGAGAGAGACTTGAGAGAGAGGGTGGGAGGGAGGTAGAGAGGGAGAGAGGGAGAGAGGGGAGAGAGAGTTATCTAGTTAGGGTGAGAGGGAGAGTCCTGAGATCTAGAGAGAGATAGAGAGTGGGAGATATCTAAGAGAGAGAGGGATTGGGATAGACCTAAGAGAGAGAGAGAGTTATTTGTGCCTAAAGAGATTTCATCCATGCTGCTTATTTTAATGTGAGGTGAAGAATACAGTTATTGTACTATGCCTGCTTATTTTAATGATGCGCAAAAGAGGGCCACAAAGGATTCTTGTAAGATTGTAGGCCTCAATGTCATGTGAACAATTATCGAGCCAATGGCCACAACTATAAATTATGGCTTCCATGATGTATTCACTAGAGAAAGAAGCTTCTTCATCTTTGATTTGGGTGGAGGTACGTTTTATGTGTCGGTTATTTCTGTTTGAAAGGGTAATATTGCTGCCAAGGCCATTAGAGGGGATATGTATTTGGGAGTTCAAGATTTTGATAAAAAAATTATTAATTATTGTGTTCAAAAGTTGAATAAAAAATACAAGTTGGATATTAGTAGTAGTGCCAAAGCTAGAGAGGGAGAGAGTATAAGATATATACTATATAGTTTATATAATATATAATATATTACTTATATACTAAATAGTATAAAATATATAATATAATATATAATACATTAATATATATTATATAATATATTATGATATATAAATATGTAATACATTTATTATATATTAATAATACATAATACTGGTTTTATGTATTATTTGGTCTATAAAAATCCAACAATAACAGATATCCATTATTTATTGTATAGGTTTTGAAGCTTCCCCTATGGATTCATATTGTTCAACCGGTAAAACTCTAAACATAACATATATTCGTTATTTATTGTATATTAATAAATATATTAATATATTAATATATAAGTTAAAAGGGGGATAGAGAGGGACTTGAGAGATAGAGAGAGGGAGAGTGGGAGGGAGAGAAGGAGAGAGGCAGAGAGAGGGAGAGTTGGAGAGAGAGAGATGGAGAAAGACCTTAGAGGGAGAGATTTGAAAGGGAGGGGCAAGAGAGAGAGAGAGAGGGAGATACTTGAGAGAGAGAGAGAGTGGGAGAGAGAGAGAAAGAGGGAGTGAGAGAGAAGGACCCGAGAGTGAGAGAGAGGGAGGGAGGGAGGGAGGGAGAGAGAGATAGGGAGAGGTATTAATATATAATATAATTTATATACTATAAAATATATTAATTTAATATATACCTTAATAATAATATTAATATATAATATATATTATATAAATATATATAATAAATATAAATATCATAACATATAATATAATATATTTAATATATAATATAAAATATATCATAATATAATATATTAATAATATCATTTTAATAATAATTCTTAAAACTAAAGCAAATGGATATCCATTTTATTTTCTATAGGTTTAAAAGATAGTAGCACGAGCAACGACAGGTTTATCATGTGCAAAACATAACAAATCTCCATTCAAAATGGATATCTATTTGTAATGGATATCCGTTTTGAAACAAATAT
The DNA here is from genome assembly GCA_007115665.2 of Sequoiadendron giganteum. Taxonomy (NCBI): domain Eukaryota; kingdom Viridiplantae; phylum Streptophyta; class Pinopsida; order Cupressales; family Cupressaceae; genus Sequoiadendron; species Sequoiadendron giganteum. The sequence continues at coordinate 251,824,029 of CM021103.1, forward strand.
CCATTTGTAACGGATATTCATTTTGAATGGGATATCTATTTAGTGAGTTATATAGAAAAAATAAAAATGGGGCCATTTTGAGCATTCAGATGGCCCCCACACTCCTTCTGTCATTGAAATCTTGTGCTTTCTATCTGTATTAGAAAAAAATCAGCTTTTAGGAGATTCTTTTACATTTGATTAACAATTACAATCATTTGTGTGTGTTTTTTTTGTTTGTGCAATGGGGAGTAGTGGTCACCATAAGAGAAAAGGAAACTAACATTAGATCGAATTGAAGCATATAAAGCAAAAGATAGAGAAAGTCATCGGAAAAGAAGACAAGGTATGACAAATATTCAAGTTGAAGCTTTTCTTGCACCATTAAATGTTAACTCAAGTGAAGATGAAATAGACTTTGAAAATATTGAACATCATATTGAAATTGAAAATGAAAATGTGAAAAAAATTGAAAATGAAAATGTTGAATTGAAAATGAAAATGTTTTTGAAAATGAAATTGTTATTAAAAATACTGAGAATGAAAATGTTAATAACATTCAACTTAAAAATGAAAATGTTGGAATTTTTATTGAAAATGTTGAAAATGAACCTTATGTAACACCTAATTACATGAGAACCCCTAAATGGTTGCTTGAAATAGATGATAAAATACTAGATAATCTTCAAGGAAAAAGGTCACAATGAATGGTTCGTTTGTGGGCTACCAATATGTTCAATGAATACTTTTTCAATGACATGAACTCAACAATGTCAAATTTTTGTGCAATTTCTTAAGTCTTACAAAATGAGACCATTATTAAGAAAATTGAAGATTCATCTCACAAAAAAGTTAGAAAAAATAGTATTATTGTAAAAAATCTTCCTAATGCTCTAAATTCTATTGGAAAGACTAGTAAGGAAAAGGATAAAAGGGTTGCTTGTAGAGTGATCACAACCTCACTAGTAAGCTATCATTTGAGAAAGGCTCATTTAATGAGACAAACTTATATTGATTTAAATCTAAATCATAAAAAATTGAATATATCACTCTTAAGAAAAAGAAGACTCGATAGTCCTCTTCAAAATGATACATTGGATTTTAGTGGGAGGCTTCCACGTGTTGATAAGATGCTAACCGATAATGTAAAGTTGCAAATTAATTTTTTTTGGAACTCTCACTCTAGAGTATCAGAGAATGTAAAGGATATTTTAAAGTTATGAATTGTTAATCGATATTGCACACCGCATCCTAAAAATTTCTTGGAATGTAGCCAAACAATTTTGTACAAATAATTTTTTCAAGAACATCCAAATTTGGAAATCTCACAAAGGGATTTTTGATTCTTGCAAGCCATTTTATTGTGTACCTATTAATGTTCATAATACATGTTGTTGTGAATACCATGTTGAGTTTTCAACATGTATCATGAACTATTATTCCATATTCACTCTACTATGCATATTGATGAAGTGTTGTATGAGTGTCATGCAATGCAATTTCCCAGGTCATATAGGGACTTATTAGATTCATTTTGATTCGTTAGAGGTGATGGTTTCTTATTTTATAGAAATGCTTGTTTAAATAAAACATGTTTTCAATGTGGTGCATTATCAAAGTTTGTAAAATTCTTTCATGAGGGAAGCAATCATGATTTTGGTAACAAAACTGTTGAGAAAAAAGGTTTGAGATAGTGAAATACACATTGAAGAGTGGAAGTGAAGGTTCTCGATGCGATTTGGTTGCAAGAGACGTAAGTATTACTGATTTTATTTCTAATTTTAAGAAAAATATTTTCTATAAGTATGCAAGGCATAGCCATTGGTCGCAGTGGTTGGATCGGTAATTCAAGATGTGTAAGGACTCTTTACCAATTGAAACTATTGTACATCCGTAGTTGATTTTTCTAAAAATTACACATTGCAACCAAATAATGAAGTACAATCAGAATATTATAATTCTATTCAAATTAATATTTTTACATGCCCCTAATAGTATAGAAGAGGACAAGAAGATAATTTTAATGATAGATCTCATTAATCTAGGTTTGTACAACATTGTTTTGAAAATTTTTTTGAGTTCTTGCAAGAAAAAGGTATTGCAATGGGTCAACATCTCATTTGGTCAGATAATTGCACAGGGAAATTCAAGAATGCTCAAATATTTTATTGGTTGATCAGGATGCATATAGAGAGTGGTGTACCACATATTTGGAGTTTTTTGAAGCTAGGCATGGAAAAGGAAAGCATGTTTATGTAGGTGCATGTGTAAAAAGAGCTCTAGTTAAGGAACAAATGAAGATCAGAGATGGTGCAAAATCTAGTGATGCACATTCTATTATTGATTGGTGTACTTATGCATTATCACAAGGAGGGACACTTGATTCACAAGTGTGTAGGTTCTTTTGGTTGGTTGAGGAGGGCACAGTGGGAGAAAAATTTGAATGTCAAACAATTAGAGATTCTTCAAAGATGCATTCATTTTGAAGCTCAGATGTGGGTGCATAGACCATATGGACACGAGAGTTGTCTTGTTTTTGTCAGAATTGTATTCAGTGTGATTAGGATCAAAGTAATTTAATTGAGTGGGTACATACATGGATTCCACAACACTTAACCCCTTTATATGTAGCACAATCTTCTTTAGAAGATGAAATAGAAAGTTCAATTTAATATGACCATATTTTAGATTTTTTATAGCCAAGACATGTCTATGCAATTGCAGCACCATAGGGGAATGAAGAGGGATCAAAATATTTGTTGGCATGATGTGTATAGGGAAAGAAAAATCTAACACAATCGATGATAGATGATGATGGACATGGGTTCATGTATCCTACAGGTTTAGTTGTTGTTTCTGGAACTTGGTTGCATTACCATTTCATTATCATTTAGGTTGTTCAGAATAATAGAATAATATATATTTGTTATTCTAAGCATCTTTTCTAGTTTGCATTAATATTTCATCATCATTTAGGGTTTTTAGAATAATATAGATTTGTTATTCTAAGAATATTTTCTAGTGGTGGAACCCTTGAAATTTTCCTGGTTCCACTGAAGTTTTATGATTAAACCCTGATAGTCATTGCCCTAGGGTTGTGTTTTTACAATCCATTCATGTTCACACCCTTTTTTGGCCCCCAATTTCTCTTTTTGAGTTGACTGGCTATGTCCGTTTCCTAGTATTTCTTAATCCTTCATGGCCTTAAGTCTCGCGGTTCATTGCCCCCTTTCACCTTTCTTCCTGTGTGGCTAGGTAGTCCCTTTTAAAACAAACTGCGACACACATGCTTCAAATGTTTCATTAAGTTGGGCTCTAAGTTTCTACATCACTTATCACTTGTTCATTTCTAAACTCCTTTAGGTAACCTGCGATGAGTGATGCCCTTTATTTCCCTCCCGATGCAGTTGTTTACGGTTTAGATCCTTCTATGACTAAATCGATGATTGACGTCTCATCGCTAGCCTTAGTTATATCACTTGATGGGACTCTCATGGGCAGAATGAAACAACAATGAGTGATGTGTTCTGATTTGTGGCTCAGATTTACCTACAGTTTCTTGGATCAACAACGCACATGTCAAGATGATTGAGTTAGGATACTGTTAAATACATGGAAATTTTAAAGCACCTCTTTCCTGTTTCTAAGTATGGCTAACAAAGCAAGTGGCGATCCTTAATGATCCTCATTGATCGACAGTTGAGATATGACATGCAAGTGATTCATTTTTTCAGTCACACGAGTGAACCAGGATGGCCATTAATTGCAGCATGCCTTGAATTCATCTATTTAATGAGGATCATCATGCAAATTGTTTATTCATCCTCTTCTATTAGTTCCTTTGGTTAAATCTCATGAGTGTTGAGGTAGTAAGTTTTTCTGCCTGATATTTTCTTGCCAGGGTGGTGTAGTGATGCACATGTTGTTCCTGCTACGTTTTGGTGACTTTTTATGTATTTGGTGCTAGTGCACCTCACATTATCTTCACATAGGAGTTTTCTGGAAGTTGTAGCTAGTATTTTTCTCACAATATCTAGTGTGGAATTCATATTGCATGCAAGATGAGTCAACTGAGCTCTTCTTCTACACCAGTGTGTAGTTCACGATGTCTGAGCTTGCAGGAGCCATTGGTGTATGAACCTGAACTGAAGCTCGTAGTGGTAGAAGCACGAATCATCCCGAAGGCTACAATGAGTACTCACAAGAGGGCTAGGGAAACCACTATCAAAAGTGCCTACAATCTTTCACAAAGGACTTGTTCAAAATAATTAGTCAAGATTGAAGGGAAGAGGCGTGAGGTGTTTTTGAAAGAATTAATGAGAACTAAGGTGGACCCTAGGGTTTGTTCTAAGAAACCTAGCTCCTTGGTCTTAATCTGTGATAACTCTTCGGAGGAGGCTGAGGGGGTTGTCCTGGGTGTTGGCCATTGTCCTATTTCGTTGGTGTCATATATTGTCTCGAATGACGAGGTGGTGGTTGTAACTCCACTCTCTATGAATATTCTTAGTGAGGGTGTTCATTTGGCAATTGACAAGGCTAGATGGCACCCACGTGTCTTGATTGGTAGTGCTTGGGTACTGGGTGCGGTGATGTGTCTCCTGACGTGGCTAGTGCAAAGGTTTTTGGCTATTGTTGTTGATGTCGACTTCTCCTATTTTTGGTGATGTGTGCATTATGAGGGTGATGCCTTTTGGAAGGATTGCATGGCATCTCTGACTGGTGGTTTGGTACCTCTTCTTTCCTTTTTTTCCCATTTCTTTCTCGTGATGTGTAAACGAAAATACAACAGTTCGGGAATGAAGCCACACTAGGTGAAACAAACTCAAAATTATCAGAATTGTAATTATAATGAGCCCTTTGGTTGTTGCTCCCTTAATCTATAAAAGGGATTTCAAGACTCATTACAAGTGTGGTCGATTTTGAGTCTAGAAACGGCTAGGGTAAAATGTTGAACATTAAAGCACTACAAAATGTATATAGGACTAATTAGGGAATGTCTTGGGTCTAAGTTTTGTATATGATGCTCTTAAATAATTTTGCATAAATTTTTGATATTGAAACAAATATGTATCACTAAATCATATTCTCTCCTGTAAGCGATGATTCCAATATTATAAATGGAAATCCAAGTGTCTTTTCATTTGTATTTCAATAGTTATTTGAATGTATAATTTTGTTCTTGTTTTGGGCTAAGGGGTTAATTAAAATACTTGAAGGGAATAAAAGGTTTGTAAGCAACCACTTAGAATTTTGATAAGAAGTTGTGTTTTAGGAACTATGAATTCTCATAATGCAAGGTACTATGAGAATAATCCATTATTCTCATGATTTATACATTACTGACTGTCGTATGCTTGACTCTATTCCCGATTGATGAGGTACTAGTATGTCCTTTGTAAATCCATGTAATATTATGAAATACCCAAAATACCTACTCATGGATTTATGATGACGACAACACTAAACCAAATTCCATCAATTCTGAGGTGTAGGCCCGAAATAATACTCTGTTCCTAACAAATGAATGATTATTTGTGAATGTCAGCCATACCTTTACTAAATGGCATTTGTTTACATAAGAAGGGAACACATTTGTGTAGAATTGTTCACCATTATAATGAAGTTCTTGTGAACTCCATTGGGAAATACCCTCCCTGGTCCCACAGAGCCTAAAGTGTGGGGTTTTAAGGTTCAAAACCCTTTACCCATCAAGTTGGCCCTTCATCTATAGGATTCTTGATGATGAAGGTTGGATACCTTCTACAGTCTCCTTGAGGTCGACGGGAAAAAAAACCAACATGAATGGTGACTCTACAAGGGACAAAATTCCATTATCCAGACGTAGATCTCTAAACCATAGAGTCAAATTGTGTGAATAATATGGAAGTTTTGTTCATATGTCAAAGAATTTTTGAACCTAGTCAAAGATTGGGCTGCAATAGAATTTAAAGGATTTTAAAGTGACTCTACTGAGGAGTTAAACCCAGAACGTGCCGATTTGATAAGAAAATTTACTTCATTTGAATTTTATTTCCTCCTAGTTGGAGGTGACGACTCTGACTAAAGAACCTAACAAAGGATATAATTAAGCTCTAAATTCATCTGCTTGGAAACAAAGCTAGGTGAATATTCTAGGAAGGCCAAGTATTTTCACGTTATCCTGTAAACAAATTATGAGAATTATTTTATTTTAAGATGTAACTAATTCCCAATTAAGTGACATAGCACTAGTTAAGGGAAGGATAGTTTAACTTTGCATGTTTCCAGATGAATACTATGGAATTATTTGTAATTATAGAAGAAACATGTGAATCCTGATCTTAAGCTAATAGTACATAGAAATTACAATGAAAGGGGTTTGATATTTTATTTTGTAAAAGGAATTTGAGTACTCTTTGTGAAATATTTGACAAATCTTGTAAATGTACAACAATGTCTTGTCAGACCATGTTTTCTGATAGAAATTTAAATAATGGGCCCCCCCTATCACATCAGGGAGGTTTTAATAGTGAAAGGTACAATGCCTTGGATTTCAGTGGAATTTATGGGTACCCAAATATTGTACCATGCAAGATCAGGGATAAGATACCCAAATTTAAGGGTGAAAAGACTGAATCAACAAATCAACATTTGCAAGATTTTGTTGACGTGATGAGAGATCATGAAGTAATCTTCGAAGATGTAGTCATGAAGTTGTTTGTTCAGTCTCTAAAAGGAGATGCTAGAGATTGGATCGCCTATCTTCCTGCATCCTTAGTACACCCATGGAGAGAGTTCAAACTAGTATTGATGGAACAGTTTGGAGAAATGATTGATCCAGTCTTGGTCAACAGAAATTTATGGAATGGAAAAGGATGAGAATGAGCTCGTTCCCTCTTTTAATCTCTAGTTTTCAAAATTAATAAGGGATATCCCAACACATATAAGACCAAATTATGTTGAATCCTTGGTCATTTATTTGGGAGCCTTTGATAAAAAGATGAGTTACTTGTTGAGAGATAAAGAACCCACAACATTGCAGCAAGCATACCACATTGCCATAGACATTGAAAATAATTTGAAATAATCAATGATGAAGGGATGTTTTCATATTTTTGATGATAATCCAAGAATTTCCCATGCTACTATGATTAATGGATCAGACAATAGAGAATCAAGGAGGGGGAATGAGATTCTTGCTCTTCCAAGCCCATCAATAATACCACATGAAGATTTTGAAACAATTGAAGGGGAATGTGTACCTGTGTGCAATCAAGCTGACCAAATAAATACAATCAAGAGGTTGTGTGACCTGCAAAGGCATAAAGGGGAATCCCTTGACCATATTTTCTCTAGGTTTACTGATGCCTTACTTGGTATGCCCAATAATGTTAGGCCTAGTACCCCAATATACGTTGACTTGTTTGGTGAACTGTACAAATCTAGATTGAGTTCCCTACCAAAAGAGTTGAAGCCTCATACATTGAGCCAAGTCATTGATTGGATAAGGGTTATTGAGGGAGCCCAAGATGAATATATTAGACAAATTTCACCCCATAGTGTTACTAATGAGGCCCATTATCAAGAGGATCAAAAATCTTTACAATTGGGCCAAGATGATGTATCAAAGCATGAATAATGGATTTGTGATGTTGTTTGCTTTGTAAATGACATGGTTGTTGGGGAACAACATAGGGATGATGAGGTGATACATGAATTCCACCCTTGGGATGTTATGGAAAATGGAGAGGAACATGAGAAGCCGTCAAATTTTGGTCTGATTAGAGACCATGATACACAAATCGATGGTTCATCTGGTGATGAATTTGATTCATAGTAGTGTTCTATTGGTTACAAATCATCTTATAAAGTGGAGATGGAGTTTATGGCCCCAAGTAGGGGATATGTGAGTGATCTTGATGGGATCCATGTTATTGAGGATAAACAATTTTCCTCATGTGATGAGTTTTCATAATGTGGCTCCATAATTTTGAGTATAAATGATGAAGATGACTCTGAGAGGATTCCTTTTTGTTCTTCTGAAGACAATGTTGATTTTCAAGGCATAGAGAGTTATGATCCATGTACCCAAGAAAGGGGGGTGAATGGAAGAACAATGAGAATATGGTACAACCCTCTGTATGATGAACCTTCACCAATAGATGATATAACAAGAGATAATCCTTATTGGTGTAGGAATAACCCATTATTTGTTGCAAATTCTGATGATTCCTTGGTAGATGTGCTTTGCAAGGATATTGGAAATAATATAAATGAGATGACAAAAAATAAGACCTAGAGTGGTATTAATGATTTTGATTCCATCCTCACAACTATTGACTTGGATTAGTCAAATCCCCAGCCATCTGAGGGATGTAGTGATGAAAATAGTGGTATTGATACTAGTCATGAATGGAATCAAATTGGCAATGTCATTTCCTGTGATGATGATATTACATACAATACCATAGTTGGTGAGGACACTCAAGATGACTTAGTAAATGTTTACTATAATGAGTTAGGGTTTGGTATTTATGTACCTGCTCTAGCATATGCTGTTGACCAGTATGATTTTATACTTGAATTTTTCGCAGACTCTCCTCAACTTTTGGATCTCATTACAGGCTTGTTCCCACCAAATAATGACAATACTCACCTCTAATATAAAGAAGATGTTGCTGACTATGGATAACTTATTTTTGGCATCACAGAGATTGAGTATGATGTATAGTAGGGAACATATGAGGGTTTCCAATTTGGTGTCTGAAGTCACAACCAAATTAATTATGAATGTTTTACTTTTCCATCTCAATCTGAGGAGATTTGGGTCTTCTAGGCTGACAAAGATGAAAGTGGTGTGGAGAATGGAATTGGGGATACTAATTGGAATGATGCAGGCTATCTTGAAATGCTTGACTCACAGGTGTGCCCATTGCAAGGAAGACATGACAAGGTTTTTGATAAAGGTGAGAATTGAGTGTCCTTTTGTTTGCTGGCTTGGGGCCACCAAACTATGTTAGAGAAGGAAAAGGAAAAGGCATGCACAAGTAGAAATTATGAGGACCTACTTGATTTGGCTAATTGGTCTACTTCTACCTGAGATTCTGATATCTTTCTATGCCTACGGGAGACATAAATCCCTAGTCAAAGCCAATGGTGGAACCCTCAAAATTTTCCTGGTTCCATTGAATTTTTATGATTAAACCCTGATAGTCATTTCCCTAGGGTTGTGGTTTTATAGGCCATTCATGTTTGCACCCTTGTTTGGCTCCTGGTTTCTATTTTTGAGTTGATTGGCTATGTTTGTTTCCTAGTCTTTTCTTAATCCTTCATGGCCTTAAGTATCGTGGTTCACCGACCCCTTTTACCTTGATTCCTATGTGGCTAGGCAGTCCCTTTTAAAACAAACCACAACACACATGCTTCAAATGTTTCATTAAGTAAGGCTCTAAGTGTCTGCATCACCTCTCGCTTGTTAATTTCCAAACTCACTTATGTAACCCACGATGAGTGATTCCCTTCCTTTCCCTCCTAATCGACAACCTTTGGTCTATCACATTGTCGTTTGTAGCTGTGAGTAAGTAACACCCGATGAACGATGTGGTAAACTCTTTGAACCATCACTGCTTCTCTAACTATAGCTTGTTATCTTTTACAGTTTTAAGAGGAACCCGCGACCGTCGATGTCTAAGCTGTGTTTTATTGTTGTGGTGTAACACTTCACTGGTTGGCACCGGTCTATGGATGGACAAAATGCGATGCACGATGAATAAAGTTAATGGTGCCTGAGGGTTTATGTGGGAATACATCATTGATTCCCTAAATATCACCTATTTTCCTTTGTAGCTTCAGGTGGAACACGCAACTATTGATGGGTTGAGATCCTCCCCATCACGCTAGCTTGATCTATCATCAATTAGGATGGTTCAGGTGGATGCTGACGCGTGATGAAAGATGCAAGCAATTGTTTATGGTTTAGATCCTTCTATGACTGGATCGATGATTGACATATTATCGTTGGCCTTAGTGCTATCGCTTGATGGGACTCTCATGGGAAGAATGAACCATTGATGAGTGATTTGTTTTGGTTTGTGGCTAAAATTTACCCGCGGCTTCCTAGATTGACGATGCGTGTGTCTTGATGATCGAGTTAGGATACTATCAAATGCGTGGAAGTTTTAAAGTACCTCTTCGCTATTTCTAAGTACGGCTAACAAATAAAGTGGCAATCCTTAATGATCCTCGTTGATCGAGTTTTAATCCACGATGATCGACGACTAAGATGTGACATACAAGTGATTCATTTTTTTGTTCATGTGAGTAAACAAGGGTGGCCATTCATTGTAACATGCCTTGAATTCATCTATTTAATGAGGATCAACTAGGAAATTGTTTACTCGTCATCTTCTATTAGTGCCTTTGGTTAAATCTCATGATTGTTGAGGTAGTAAGTTTTGCAACTTGATATTTTCTTCCCAGGGTGGTGTAGTGATGTGCATGTTGTTCCTTCTATGTTTTGGTGACTTTTTCTATATCTGGTGCTAGTGCACCTCACATTATCTCCACATAGGAGTGTTCTAGAAGTTGTAGCTAGTATTTTTCTCACATATCTAGTGTGAAATTTGTATTGCATGCAAGATGAGTTGAACGATCTCTTCTTCTACACTAGTGCATAGGTCATGACATCTAAGCTTCCAGGAGCCGCTGGTGTATGAACCTGAAGTGAAGCCTACGGTGGTAGAAGTACCAATCATCCTGAAGGCTAAGAGGAGTAATCACAAGAGGGTAGGGGAAACCGCTGTCAGAAGTGCCTACAATCTTTGATCGAGGACTTGTTCTTAAGAATTGTTCAAGATTGAGGGGAAGGGGCCTGAGGTGTTTGCAAAAGAATTAACAAGAACTAAGGCAGACCCTAGGGTTTCTTCAGAGAAACCCAACTCCTTCATCTTAATCAATGATAGCTCTTTAGAGGAGGATGAGGGGGTTGGCCTAGGTGTTGGCCATTGCCCTATTTTTTTGGTGTTGTATATTCACTCAGATGATGAGGTGGTGGTTGCAACTCCACTCTTTGTGAAGATGCTCAATGAGGGTGTTCATTCGGCAGCTGACAAGGCTAGATGACACCCATGTGTCTTGATTGGTAGTTCTTGGGTCCTGGGTGTAGTGATGTGTCTCTTGATGTGGTTGGTGCAAAGGTTTTTAGCTATAGTTGTTGATGGTGACTTCTCCTATTTTTGGTGATGTGCGGGTTACAAGGGTGATGCCTTTTAGAAGGCTTGTGTGGCATCTTTGACTGATGGTTTGGTGCCTCTTCTTGCCTTTTTTTCCTTTTTCTTTCCCGTGATGTGTAAATGAAAATATAATGGTTTGGGAACGAAACCCCACTAGGTGAAATGACCTCAAAATTATTAGAAATGTAACTGTAATGAGCCCTTTGGTTGTTGCTCCCTTAATCTATAAAAGGGATTTCAAGGCTCATTACAAGCGTGGTCGATTTTGAGTCTAGAAATGGCTAGGGTAAAATGTTGAACATTAAAGCACTACAAAATATATAAATGACTGATTAGGGCATTGTCTTAGGTCTAAGTTTTGTATATTATGCTCTTAAATAGTTTTGCATAAATTGTTGATATTGAAACAAATATGTAACACTGAAGCATATTCTATCCGATAAGTGATGATTACAATATTACCAATGGAAAACCAAGTGTCTTTTCATTTGTATTTCAATGGTTATTTGAATGTATAATTATGTTCTTATTTTTTCCTAACGGGTTAATTAAAATACTTGAAGGGAATTATAGGTTTTTAACCAATCGCTTAGGACTTTGATAAGAAGTTGTGTTTTAGGAACTATGAATTCTCATAATGCAAGGTATTATGATAATAAGCCATTAATCTCATGATTTATGCATCACTGACTGTCGTATGCTTAACTATGTTCCTAATTGATGAGATACTAGTTTTTTCTCTATAAATCCCTGTAATATGATGAAATACACAAACTACCTAGTCGTAGATTTATAATGATGGCAACACTACACAAAATTCTATCAATTTCGAGGTGTAGGCCCAAAATAATACTCTGTTCCTAGCAAATGAATGATTATTTATGAATGTTAGTCATACCTTTACTAAATGGTATTTTTTTGCATAAGAAGGGAACACATCTGTGTAGAATTTTTTACCATTATAATGAAATTCTTGTGAAATCCATTGGGAAATACCTTCCCTGGTCCCACAAAGCCTAAAGTGCAGGGGTTAAAGGTTCAAAACCCTTTACCTGTCGAGTTGGCCCTTCATCTATAGGATTCTTGATGATGAAGGTTGGCTACCATCTAGAGTCTCCTTGAGGTGGATGGGAAAAAACACCAACATCTAGTTTTCATTACAATTTCATCATCATTTAGGTTATTTATAATAATATAGATTTATTATTCTAATCATCTTTTCTATTTTTCATTATCATTTCATCATCATTTAGGTTGTCTAGAGTAATATAGATTTGTTATTTTAAGCATCTTTTCTAGTTTGCATTACCACTTCATCATCATTTAGGTTGTTTAGAATAATATAGATTTGTTATTCTAAGAGTCTTTTCTAGTTTGCATTGTCATTTCATCATTATTTATATTATTTAGAATAATATATATTTGTTATTCTAAGTATATTTAGTTGTTGATTACAAACATATAATCATATAGGTTTAGTTGTTGTTTGTGAAACTTGGTTATGAGAATATATGATTAGAAAGAATGACATACCTACATTTGAAGACTATGAGAAACACAAAGCCATTCTCATGTCTTTGCACCTTGTTATAGCAGAAAATGTTAAGTTATTGAGATGTCATGCTAGACAAAAAACAAAGGAACTATGGAAAATTACTAGTGTTGATCATGAAGCATTATTGGATACTATGAAGGTAAGAAATGACCCTTCAGGCACACTTGAGTAGTGGATAATTTGTTGTATGGGAATGTATGATATTGTTCATCAGATTTTGATATTGTTTATCTGCTAAGGTTCATTATTTAATTTTTTTAAAATAATATAGATTTGTTATTCTAAGCATCTTTTCTAGTGTTCTTTACCATTTCATTACCATTTAGGTTGTTTAGAATAATATAGATTTTTTATTCTAAGTATATTTTCTATTGTGATCATATAGATTTGTCATTCTAAGTATATTGTGATGTTTGTGGCGTGATGGACCATGGAGCTACTACACAAATAGATAAATTTGATCCTTTGGTAGAGGTATGCGATAGATTAGTAAATTTGACATTATATTTTCTCTTCTATGGTCTACTATTGAAAATTTTCATGATGCTTGTATGTAGTTTAACTGCTACCTTCATGGACAGGTGCTTGTCACTCCAAAATGTCAATGTGCTATTGTTGTGGAATAGTGTGATGATTATTTGTTTTTGATTATTTTATTCTATTCCATTCAACAATTTTCATCTATCAGTTGCATCTCTAGATGAGTGAGCAGAGGAGGACTAGTGGGAATATTTAAAATAAAAAAAGAATCAACAAAAACTCCATCCAGCCAACCATGAATGCCATGATCTATTTCCTTCCCCTATTGGGAGATGGCTATGTATTAGGGCCATTTATTGTATGCCTACATGGCATTTTGTAAATCCTATATTTGAAAGAAATTCTTGACTAATGACATCATGTGTATTCAAGTGCATACTTTACAATTTATGTGTATACTTTGTGACATGAGTATTCTAATGTATACTCTGTGACCTACGATATTTCATGCATATACTTTGTATTCATATGTGTAGTCCATGACTAAAGTGTATTTCAGTAAATGATTCACTTATTCACTTATTCATGAGGATCAAAATGAACCCTAAGCCCCTTTGCAACTTTACGTTGGATTGATCTGACACCTTTTCCATCAACTAAAAAATCAACACAATGAGAAAATGCCTTAGAGATATCAAAAACTAAGGGGGATTATTAAAGAGGTGCCCTACACGATCCTATAGATTTAGATGGATTGTTTCTAGGTGACATGGTTTTTGAGAAAATATTGCTACCTTTTAGGACTTTGGACTCTTAAGGGAAATCGTTGATCTAATGTAGCTCAAACTGTTTTAGTGTGTTTGGGTGTAAAACAGGATGATTCTTAGCATAAAAACACCAATTCAGATGTGTTGGAATTGTCAGTTTGGTCACATGAGGAGCAATAAAAAAGTTACACCCCTTTGCACCTTTACACTACATCCATCTAACCCTTTTTCCATCAATTGAAAATGCCTTAGATATATCAAAAACTGAGAGATTTTATTCTAGAGGGTCCCAGCACAATCCCATAGCCTCGAGAGTGAGATTTTTTAAGCATCATAGTTTCCAAGTAATAGCCCATCAAAGATTGCAACCATTTTGCACTTTGGACTCTTAATGGATCGATTCAGTTGAAATTTGCTCAGAGTGATTCAACATGTTTGGGTGTGAAAGATAACCCTGCCTAGAATAAACTTACCCATCAAAATGTGTTGGAATAGTCAGTTTTATCATACAATTTGCAAAATAAAAGTTGTACCACTTTGTAACTTTAGACTACTTGCATTTGACAACTTTTTCCTCAATTGAAAACTCATCACCATAGAAAAATTCCTCTGAGATAGAAAAAACTTGGAAAGGTTATTGTAGAGGGTCTCAACAAAATCATGTAGCCTTAGACGAAGAGTTTGTAAGCATCGTGGTTTCTGAGTAATAGCCCGTCAAAGATTGAAACCTTTTTTCACTTTGGACTCTTAAGGGATTGAGCCAACTGAACATAGCTCGAAGTGATTCAACATATTTGGGTGTGAATGAGGACCATTCCTAGCATAAAAGTACCCATAAAGACATGTTGGAATAGTTAGTTTGGTCATACGAGTTGCAAAATGAAAGTTGTAACACTTTGGAACTTTACACTGCTTGCATTTGACAACTTTTTCCTCAACTAAAAACTCATCACCAAGAGAAAATAACTCTGAAATAGAAAACATTGAGATAGGTTATTGTAGAGGATCCCAAAGTAATGTTGTAGCCTTAGATGGGGTTTTTGTAAGCATCATAGTTTTTGAATAATAGCCCATCAAAGATTGCAACCATTTTACACTTTGGACTCTTAAGGGATCGAGCCAATTGAACGTAGATTGGAGTGATTCGACATTTTTGGGTGTGAAAGAGGACCATTCCTAGCATAAAATTACCCATCCAAACATGTTGGAATAGTTAGTTTGGTCGTACGAGTTGCAGAACGAAAGTTGCACCACTTTGCAACTTTACACTGCTTAAATTTGACAACTTTTTCCTCAACTGAAAACTCATCACCATGGGAAAATGCCTCTGAGATAGAAAAAATGAGAGAGGTTATTGTAGAGGGTCCCAATGTGATCTTGTAGCATCATATGGAAATTTTTTAAGCATCACAATTTCTGAGTAATATCCTGTCAAGGATTGCAACCATTTTGCACTTTGGACTTTTAATAGATCGAGTAAGTTGAACATAGCTTAGAGTGATTCAATGTGTTTGGGTGTGAAAGAGGACCATTCCTAGCATAAAAATACCCATCTAGACATGTTGGAATAGCTGGTTTGGTTGTACGAGTTGCAGAAAAAAATTTGCACAACTTTGCAACTTTACATTGCTTGCATTTGATAACTTTTTCCTCAACTGAAAACTTGTCACCACAAGAAAACACCTCCAAGATAGCAAAAAAGGAGAGAGGTTATTGTAGAGGGTCCCAACATGATCCTCTAGCCTTAGATGAAGAGTTTTTAAGCATCATAGTTCTCGAATAGTAGCTCGTCAAATGTTGCTACCTTTTTGCACTTTGGACTCTTAAGGGATATCACCAGTCCAATGTAGCTCAAACTATTTCAGCATGCTTGGGTTCGAATTAGGACAATTCCTAGCCTAAACGTACCCATCTAGATGCGTTGAAACTATTTTTAGAGTAGACTAATGTCCTTTTCATTGACGATAAAATCTTCTTCTTATCTTTTCATTCTTTTTCTAAGTGGTTAATTTTAATCTTCAATTGTTTTGTTTCAATTTCAATGCTTAGGACAACAAGATCCCTTTGTTTGATAGATTTTTCAACGCTTAGGAAAACCTCATTTGTTCAAATCCACCTTAAGCATCATCTCCCACTTTCTTATCTTGCACAAATTATTACCAAATACAAAACCTCACTTGTATTAGGTTGAATGGCATATATGACAACAATTACGATATAGCAAGTTTGGTGTGGGTCAAGGTTGATTGACATATATGAAAATATCATATGAATGCTATTTATTTTATGTGAAATGTGCATTATGACTAGTGTGCATCAAGCCCATATGGTATGCCTATTTTGCATATTCATGCATTATGGTTAGCAACATTCATTGTTGTACATTACGATAATAAAAATTGCATGTGGAAGGTCAAATAGCATGTATGTCATGGATTTTTATTTGGCTTGTTTAATGGTTGTATCATGGTTGAGTGATGTCTGAATTTTTTATCATCATTATTGTGTAGATTTCACATGAACAATGTAATGAACATGTATCTTGTTCAGTTGTACGGACTTTGTTTGAAGGTTGCATCAAACCCCTATGGTTGAAAGATAGGGATTCTTATTCATGATGATTTAATACCTTTTACATGTTATTAAGCTTGAATGAACATTGAGTGACATTGATTTTTATCAAGACGAATATATTACTTTTAAATGAACACTGTAATGACATATATTTTATTAAGTTGTATCCATTTGTTTAGAGTTTTTAATCAATAAAAAAAATCAATGTCATAAGACTATCATAAGCTCCTCTTTTCATCTTTTTTTCCTTGTCTATGAGAGCACAATTCTTTGAGGCATATTTTCAAACAATTATTGTCAAAAAATATTATAAAGTGCTTCCCATACCATTTTTCATTAATTTTAACTTATTTTGAAATAAAAATCAGCTGCCCACTTCATTATAGGAGTTCAAAAAACAAAATAATGTCAAATGTAAATTCATTCAAGAGAGCTTGAAATCAGGTGTATTCTCAAATTGAGTGTTTGATAAAAATGCTTTGGTAGACATGTATGAAAAATGTGGTACAATAGAAAAGGCAGTGACTTGTTTGAAAAAACTCCTCAAAGAAATGTGGTGTCATGGAATGTAATGTATGTGAACCTTAATATGAATGAACTCTAGCTCATAGATGCATTACCAATTTTAATTTATAAGTTTTATTAAAATGCAATTTCATTAATCTATAACATGTTATTGCTCATAAATTTAAACCATTATAAGATAATTATACATTCCATTTTCAAGATTCAAAGTTGAAAGACATGTACATAAGGAACATATTAGATCAAATATCAATTCTTATATATCAAAATGTAGAATAATTGTGTTTGTGCATTTACAAATTTGGAATATATGCCTACTCAGAACAAGTTTTACAAATTGTGGCATATTTGTCATCTCAATATCTATCAAACTGTAAATACATATCAATCTATATCAAATCATAATCCTATGTTGGACCATCAAAATCGATCCTCCTCGAAGAATTTAGTTTCTTTGAAGCTTCCTGCACAATAACAATTCAAACCACAATTTAGATTAATTATGTGAATGGTTGACAAGATAAACTAGTAAATAGAAACATATATATTATCATTTATAAATTATGAATTTAACATCAAAATCACTATACGTGTACTATATTATATCAATAATGAAATTCTTGTTTACCTCAAGTCTTACTCTCTTTTCTGCAAGATGGTCTACATATGATTGTCCCTTCGGATGATTAGGAGTCCTCGTATAAAGAAATGGTCCCACACTCATCACAGTGTTGAGTTGGGCAGAGGACTATATAGAAGGTAAAATAAAAATGATACAAATTAACATACAATTGTTGACAAATAATTATATTTAATAAACATATATCTACTCCTATCTAAACATAAATATCTGGAATATAAAATAAATGCTTACCTATTGTGATGCTTCTACACTAGATGGGCTCATGGTGGATGAAGTGGCTAAGATGGTTTCCTATATAAAAAAATGATAAGAATACATAGCATAATTTAAATAAACTTGCACATATAATCATAATGTAGAGAATAAAAATATATATATATATATACCTATTGTGCAACTTCTTCCAATGGGCTAGGCTCAGTCAACATGGTTGTAAAAGAACTAGGTTATTGCATAAAAAAGATAATATTACAGTAGACTATCAATCTATATCGTACATGCATTTAAACATAATAGATTTCAAAAAATAACATCTAAATAAAAATTTAAATGATACTATATACTGAGTCCCTAGGCCAAATGAAATGGTCAATTACATAGCCTCCTACACTTGGGAAATATGGTTCTCTGTCAACAACTATTCAAGATTCTAGCACATAAACATATATTAGTACAAATATCTTATAAAATATGAAAGAATATAGATAAAACACACTATGAAATTACTTTAAGTCTTATTGGCACTCCCAAAACATCCTTGGCAGTCGATGTCTCTCCTAGAAATGGTCCACTCCATGCTCTATCAACTCCTACATCCAACATATCCTAGACCTTATAGTTGGATGTGTCTATGGGAGCCTCAGTTGACCTTCGAAGAGGACACAAACATAAATTGTTGCACATCATGCAGTAATGGGGCACACAAGTATGTGCTAAAGAGGATGGTGTACCAGTCAGAGCTAATGCAACAAGTGCATCACCATCATGATGGGATGCACCATCATACGACTAAAAAACATGATGGATCTGTGTAACTAAATGATCACTCAATGAATGTAAGGAAAAATTCTCTGACACCTTGCATCTAAAGCAATATCAAGGTAAGCTATTGTGGAGCAACAATAGGTGGAGCAGGAAGAACTGGGGTAACTTGGTGTGCTCTAGGTCTATCCTGTGGCATCCCTTTACCCACACCCTAGAAATCTCACATGTCAAAGTAATTGACATGTCTCCCTAGGAAAAACTTGGCATATAATTTTTGAAGAAAATACCGAGGGACATCAAGATTGTTGTTGGGTGGTTTATCAAAAACCATCCACCAACATCTCTAGAAATTAGCTAATGTGCCTCTATGTGTGGACCATTTAATTGAAAATTTTGGCTTCTGCAAATTTATGAGCTACCTTGTTTTGGGATTGATGAATAACTAGGCTATTTGGGCTTTGTCAATATCAAGTGCCCTTATGATAACCCATTGGCATAAAATTTCCTTTTTTCCTCTTGCCACTGTGCAAACCTATTATGTTGATTTGCCAAAGTTTCAACATTTGAAATGATTGTTTCTAAAGTGTTTTTCATATCTGATAGCTCAAAGAGTCTATCATAAATTTGACATACATTTCTCAATTGATCTAAATTTCTATGAATAGGTTCATGTATTGTTGGCATGTTTTGGTTTGGAAACAACAGTCGCGATGAAGGAGTATTTAGAGGGTTTTCATCTTGAGTGGGGTTAGGGTTTTCATGTTGAGCGAGGTTGGGATTAGCAATTCTTAAGCCTATTAATTGATAAAAAGCTACAAGATTAATAATCATTTTAATGCAATAAAAAACCTATTAAAAATAATATTTATGACTAAAATTCACCAAAAAACAATGCAAAACTAATATAAATTGAAGAAAAAAATTAAAATCCGTAAATACCTTTGAAAGGTGATTGATTTGAGAAAAAATGATTAACCCCCAAATGGATATCTAAGTCATTGAATGCAAAACCCATGTGTAGATTGTGGAAGAAATGAGCTCTCAGGTTTTCTATTTTTGATTTTATGGAACAAGAAATGGATATCCATTTCAAAACAAATATTTGTTTCCTTTATGTAGTTTTTTTAATAATTGGTCGTGTTTGAGACCCAACCACTATATGCATATGCCCTTTCTTTTATAGTTGGCAAATTTTTTTCAAAATGTAAGGTAATCATTTATTATTTTACATTATAATATAAAATCATATTATATAATATATATATGTATTATATATAATATATATTATAAATTATATAATTATATTATATTATGTATAATATATATTATATAATTTATAATATATATTATATTATGACATAATATAATATTATATCATTATATATTATAATATTATATTATATAATATTTAATACTATATAAATATTATAATATAATATTGTATTATTATATAATAAATTAAATTTAAAAACATTATAATAATGTATTAAATCAAATATCAATGTTATATTAAAACATTATTATAAGTATATTAAAAGATTATTATAATATATTAAATTAAATAAGTGGTCAGTGGACCCAACCAAATTAAAAAAAACTAACCTAAACATAAGAGATATCTGTTTCGAAATAGATATTCATTTCAGTTTGGTTTTTTCTTTGACACCATGTACTTTCTAGCTGAGCCTAGAAAAAGTCAAAGCAAATTTTTGCACTTTTGAGCAAGTTAAAAATGCCTTTTTTTCACATCACCAGTTTTTGGACCCCCATGATCTTGCACACACCCATCTATAAATACAAGGTTGTTTCACTATGTTTTACCTAGTTTTTTCAAGCTAGATTTTTAAGTGTTCAATTACAAGAGCTAAAGAGGCGATCAAAGGCATTTAGGAGAAGATTTATCAGAGTTTTATTGCAGCATTCAAGATCCAATTGTCATGTCAATGTCTTCTTCAATCATGCATGTTATTGGAGGTAATATGGTGATGTAGGTTTCACAATCCATTCAAGCATTCAAAGTACATTTTGAAGTCAAGATTCAAGATTCAAGATCCACATCCATTGAAGACATTTTATGCAAGTTATAGATCTACATTTCAAGTTTTATGCAAGGGTTTGTTGAGTGGTAACATAGATTTGTTCATTCATCATTCCCTCACTGATACATTTTGACTCAAATTCTGATGAAAGTTCATTTAAATTTCGACGAACTTTCATCGGAATTATTTCATTGATTTTTTGACGAAATTTGAAACGTCAAAATTTTGACAAAATTTGAAACGTCGAAATTTCAAGAAAATTTGAAACGTCGAAATTCTGACCCAGCCAACGATGCTGGGTCAAAATTTTGACATTTCAAAGTTTTTCGAAAAATCGACGAAATAATTCTAATGAAAGGTTGTCAAAATTCTGACAAACTTTCATCAGAATTTAAGTCAAAATGTATTAGTGCCCTCTTTCATGCTATTTCATTTCATTTCAAGGTTTGATTACCAAAACTGGGTTTGACCAAGGAAATCCCTCATTCACCCAAAAAAAAAATATTTGCCCCCTCTCTTTTTTTGTTGCAAATTTGGAGGTTGAAGAAAATTTAAAGATCTCAAAGTTGCAAAATTGCAAAGTTGTGTTTTTTCACCTTTGTTGTCATCTCACAGAAACTCAGATCCTGAATTTATTTTTGATTGTCTGACTATGAAAGTCAGGAATCTAGAAGTGCAGACATAGGAGAAGAGTTCCCAAAAACCAAATTTGAAAAGCCCTACAAGGGACCCATTCACAATAGGGTGAATGAGTCCTCATATAGCTTCTAAAAACATCATTTTGTGACAAGATCACAAAATTTATCCCTTCCAAATTTACTAGAAACTTTGGTGTTTCCTTCATTTTTATTTTTAATCTACTAAGTCCAAGTAATAGATTGTATTTTTAGTTGATTTTCTATTTTTAATTTTTCTCCCCAAAGTGCTCTTTGACCTAGAACCCTATCTTGACTCAAAAAGTAAATTTGAAGATTCCTTCATAGAATTGATTATCCTAAGTGTAGTTAGTCAATTCTTTGTGGGGATCTCATTTCCTAATGAGATTAGAGAAGTAGGACCCCTTTTCCCTCTTTGGATCCACCTTTCCACTTTGGGAAACCCTAGCATCCTAATTTTCTATGTTTCATTTTGGTGAACCTGAGTTTTGAACATTCTAATATTTTATTTGGAGTGCATTGAAACCCTAGATATAGGATTGAAATTAATTCATTACATTCAGGGTTTCTAAATTTGGTGTAAAGTTTTATTGCATTTTAGGTGTAAAATTGCATTTTGCATTCATTTTAAATCTAAAAAATTCAAATAAAATTGCATAATATCACATTGATTTTGCATAGTGTTTGCATATTAGTGTACTTTCATCATTCATATTCAAAAATTGAGTCAAAATTTCATTTCAAAAAGCATCATATAGTTCATCACTTGTCATTAATTCTACTTGCATTAGGTCATCAAATTCTAGAAAAAAAATTCATAGAAGTTACAGTTTGAAACCAGGTGTACAAAACACATAAAACAACTGAAAATTTGAGTTTTTCCCCTTTTTAAAACCCTTAGGAAGGATCCATTCGCACTTGGGTGAATGAATCTAGGTACAAGAATTTTGACAAGTTTTTGGGTGGTTTTTACTCTTTATTTTTCCTTTCTGTTGTTGTTTTCAAATCTGAGAATTGGTTTCCTGAAATAGTTCGATTTTGAATTCAAGTTATTCCTTCTTTAGTTAGATCTTGTCACATTATGGAAAAAATTTCTTTCATATTTCAGATAAAGATAATATTAGATTTCTATACTTTTCTTTCATTTTCAACATTATTTCATCATTAGATAAATTAGTTTACATCTTGCAATCATTAGAAAACAAAAGCAAAAAGAAAAAACATCAAAATAAACAAACAAAAACTGGATGGTTAACCTTTGAGAAAGCATATCCTTTAAACCCTTTAGTTGTGATGAATTTTACATGTTAGATGAAGCCCTTGAGGACTTCCTCTCACCCAGATTATCCACTCAAGCTTTGGTGCAAGAGGATGAAAATGTAGGCAATCATGTCAATCATAGTTTCTCTTCGCCCAATACGTCTCCTACTTGTGAAGAAGTTATTTTGGTGGTAGAAGATTCAATTATTGAGCTTCATGAGAATATTGTTTGTCCATATTCTAATGCTACATTTGTCTCAACAAACACTAAGATGGATATCATAGATGAAGATGTTAAGTTTGCATTAGATTTCCCCTCACTAGAAGGTCATCTAGGTAGCTTAGTTGAGGTTATGACTACACAAATAGGATATCCTTTAATTAGTGATCCTCCTAAGTCACCTCCCATCATAGAACCACCTAAAAAGAAACCATTAAAACTAGGAGATATCATAAAATTTATAATTCAATCTGATAGTAACCATGTTTTGCATCAACCAAGCTACAATACCATTGCTCACACATACAACATGTGGAACAATATGCAACCTCAAACCATTTGCGCTTTATTACCATTGCCTCAATCTATTTTTCTCGTGCTCCTTTTTTACCTTTACATGGTAGAAAGGAGTATGATTTTGTTGAACAACTTAAACATACTCCCACTCTAATATCCTTATGGGATCTTGTTCAAACATCACCTACATATAATGGGATGCTCCAAGAAATTTTACAGAAGAGTAATATCCAATTTTTCATGAAATTGAATGATGTAGCATCCTCCTTTGATTGTATGAAAATGAAAAAGTGAAAAATCACATTCCCTAAACAAGAATTACCTTTTCTTGAGATACAAAATTAAAATGAGGCCATGATGATAAAGGTGATCATTAATGAAACTAAAGTTAGGCACACTATCATAGACAATCGAGTAGGTCTTAATTTTTGTAGCATTGATCTTGTAGATAAAATTTATTTTGACAAGAAGCTTATTCAACTTAGTGATGTTAATATTCATGTCTTTGACAATGTTAATACAAAACAATTAGGAATGATCACATTACCTATTGAGTTCAGACCTATATTTTTTCCTACCCCTATCCATATAATGCAAAGACCTCTTTCATACAACCTTCTCCTAGGGAGAGCGTGAATTCATGCTATGAAAGGAGTCCCTTCTAATCTTAACAATGCAATGAAATTTGAATACAAAAATAGGGTATACATGGTTGAATCAGATGAACAAAGTTATAAATCACAAGTTCAACATGATCATAACACTTCTAACTCCCCTAATACTTCGATTCCAACTTCCAAATTAGAACCTATACAAGTTGATGTCAATCCTAATTGTCTCTCACCTACTACAAAATTCTTTAGTGATGATTGGGGGTTGTTAGATTTTATGCCTCATTTCAACAAAGACTCCAAAATCTCACCCTCAAAGTCCAAAGAGTCATATACAAAGGATTCATCTTCAAACACATGTTTTTAGTGATGATTGGGGTTCATTATATTTTACACCCTCCTTTATGGGAGAGTACAAAATATCACAATCTACACTTATAAACTCTTGTGTTTCATTTTCTCAACTTGGTTCTACATCAACAACATCACCCCATGGTGGTGATAGGGGCCCTTCAAACTCCTCTACCTCATGAGAGGATTATGTGTAACTTTAGGAAACTCAAAAAGGATTTGTGTTCTCATGAAGAAGCCAATCCTTCTCAGAAGCATAAAACCTCTTCATCTGCGTTGGAAGAATGTTATGGTCTTGGATACAAACTCCTTTCTAAATTTGGACATAATGAAATCATGGATCAAAATGATAGAGAACAAGTGAAGTATATACCATACTCTTTCAAAAAATATCTAGGTTTACCACATTTATCTCCATCTTCATCTAAGGCCTTATCATCTACCATGTGTATGGAATCTTGTGCTTAGAAAAAATATCCCCTACTATTGATCAAGAGAGTATCTTGTCAAGGATTCTCGAAGCCTGCTTGTTTCTCCTCCATCCAAAAACACAAAATAAATTTTACAACAAGAGTTCATTTTGTGCATATCATATAGTTCATGGTCATTCTACTAATGAATGTAAGGCGTTGAGTGATAAAATTCAACATCTTAACCATTGTAGTGCTCTTCCTTATGTTGATGCACCTACTTCCTCTAATTGATATTGATTTTCATCTTATCATGTTTCTCATCACTATGTGGCATTAGTAGCTTTATGTGTCTTTCTCATTTCCATTCATGGTGGTACAATGATAGGTCCAACCATATCTCTCTTGGTAGAAACATGATAGTTCTTGATGGTTTTCTTTGTCTCTATGATTGGGGGGCAAGGATAACTGGTTTTTTGAGGTGTGCATTCTTTTCAAGGATCACCTCTTCCTCTCTTTCTACTTAAAATAAAAACATATCAAGTATGTTGAAATTTTAAGTGGGGGGCATATTTTCCCCCATTTGATGTTTGCATGTTCCCTTCTTAGGGATGGAGGCATATATCTCCTAGGAAGTGTGACCTTTACGTTAGCATTATTTTATTGATATTGGAATTGTAGCATTAGCATTTTGATATTTCTTGTTTAGCATAACACATTGATCATGTTGTGGTTAGTACAATGAGAGCCTGTAGACCTGGTACAAATTTCTTATTGTACGATGAGAGCCTAGACATAGGCATGACTTTCTCACTTAGCCACCTTTTTTGTAGCCCTTGTGAGTGTATTTTACAAAGGCCACCTAACATAAAGCAATTTGCTTGCCTGTGGAGCCTTTGTGTTGGATGGATGTGTTATAATAAAAATTTCTATTCCATCTTTCTTTTCTCTTCACTTTAACTTTAAAATTATATGTTTGAGTATCTTCTCTTTATGCTTTATATCATCCATCTTGTATATGTCTCTTTGTGCCTTCTTTTTCATGAGATCATAGATCTTAGGGGCTTGATCCTCATCCTCAGTCTTTATCATCTTATCCTTCCAACAATTGTGCAATTAGACCTCTCTTGATTGTCTACTTTAGTGTGCGTTTTCATTTGTGCTCATCATCTCACTAAAGTGGGGGCTAAGTGCAGTGACACAAAATCTATCCCTTTACATTTTGTCACTTTTTTGGGCCCTCCTAATTAAAATGAACTTAATTTTTCCTTAATTTAGTGTTGTAAAGTGTACCCCTTTACACTTTCACACTTATTTAGGACTCTTTTCATCAATTGAGATTAATTTTCCATAACTGGCCCTTCAATTCATTTACGAAGCCTATTTTATTACATTTTGAAGAGGAAACCCAACATTAATAAATGCCTTAACATAACACTTCTCATTGAGAAATGTGTGTCCTTGACCTTAGGACCTAAATTTAAATTATGTTTTTGGCGGTATTTTAATGTTTTCAAATCTCTATTTAGATGTCATCTTGTGATATTTGAATTTTTGGAAATTGAGGATACATGTCTATAAATACAAATTTATTTCACTATATATTTCACCTAGAGTTTTCAAGCTAGATTTTCAAGTGTTCAATTACAAGAGCTAAAGTGGTGATCAAAGGAATTTAAGAGAAGATTTATTAAAGTTTTATTGCAACATTCAAGATCCAGTTGTCATGTCAAAGTATTCTTGCATCATGCATTTTATTGGAGCTAAAATGGTGATGCAGGTTTCATGATCCATTCAAGCATTCAAAGCACAATTTCAAGTCAAGATTGAAGATTGAAGATCCTCATCCATTTAAGACATTTCATGGAAGTTTCATATCTACATTCCAAAGTTTATGCAAGGGTTTTTTGAGTGGTAACATAGATTTGTTCATTTATCATTCCCTCTTTCATGATATTTCATTTCATTTGAAGGTTTAATTACCAAAATAGGTTTTGACCAAGGCGAATCCCCATTCACACAAAAAGACATTTTCCCTCTCTTTATATGTTGTATATTTTTAGGTTGAAGAAAAGTTGAAGATCTCAAAGTTGCAAAATTGCAAAATTGCATTTGTTGTCACCTTTGTTGTCATCTCATGGAAACTCGGGTCTTGGATTTATTTTTGACTATCTAACTATGAAACTCAAGAATCTTAAAGTGTAGACATAGGAGTGGAGGACCCAGAAACCAAATTTGAAAAGCCCTAGAAGGGACCCATTCGCCATAGGGAAAATGAGTCTTCAGATAGCTTCTAAAAGAATCATTTTGTGATAAGTGTACAACATTTATCCCTTCCAAATTTACCATAAAATTTGTTGATTCCTTCAATTTTATGATTAATCTTCTAAGTCCAAGTAATAGATTGCATTTTAGAGTTGATTTTCTATCACTAGTAAAATTTGACAAATAAATGACTAGGTGACTAAAAATTTTAGTCACAACAACTAAAATGACTAAATTCTACTATTTATTTACAACTCAGCTATAAATGAGTAAATAAATGACTAATTTGGTCATTGACTAAAAAAATATTTAGTCATAGAAATAAAAATGACTAAATAGTTAGTTACCAAATACAAATTAGTAAATTTTTTTTAAAAAAATTGGCCAATTGTTGGCACAATGTATTGGTACGATTCATAATTCATGTTTATTCATATTCATTGCAGACCTAGCTTCATTCATTAGTTGTAGCTGGTTAGCCTAGAACTAAGGTGCCTCATTTTGAGTTACAACAACTCGACGTGCGAACTACACTAGGCATTTTGAGTTACAACACTTGCATGGGCGATAAAGATTATTTGGAGAGGACCTGGAGAATCCTAAAAAGGAAAGCAAGGACTTTGGTGTTTTTTGAAAAGTATTTGAAGTTTACAACAAATTCAAATTTGGGGACGCCCTCTGCAATGAATTCAAAGGTAATTTGAAACCCTCATTACATTAAAAAACAAAATATATAGTTTTTTGATCAGCAACTTACAGTAGTTACAATCTAATGCTCTTAATAATGTTCTTTTACAATCTTGCCACTATTCTTCTTCATAATTTGTTTGAGCTAAATATAATAAAATTTGGGTGTTAGTGCCAAAATATAATTTTCTCAAACAATTTTGATACATTTTCACTGCAAGTGAAAATTATCCTTGTGCAAAGTAAACATGTGCTAGATTTACCCACACTTCAGGCATCTAAACAAAGATGTTTCCTATAGAAGCTTCTTGTACCTATGTAAATTTTTTCTTTACAATATCAAATTGACCCCTTTCATCTAGCACAATGGCTGCCCCATTTGCAGCATAAACATTTCCTGGTCTCTATGCCAACACTTTACAATGGTTGCCCCATTTGCAGCATAAACATTTTCATTGCAAGCATAAATTATCCTTGTGCAAAGTAAACATGTGCTAGATTTACCCACATATCAGGTATCTGAACAAAGGTGTTTCCTATAGTAGCTTTTGTACCTATGTAAAAAATTCCTTTGCAATATCAAATTGACCCCTTTCAGCTAGCATAATGGCTGCCCCATTTGCAAGATAAACATTTCCTGGTCTCTGTGCCAACACTTAAGTGACACCTTTTATGAAATTAAGATCCTCTTGAGTTATTATTATACTCCTATTTTCAAAGAGAAAAATGCCCAAGGCACATGGGAAATTAATGATGAGCATTTGATTTTCAACTTGGTTTCATTTCGAAAAGGGGACATTACATTGTACAAGATTTGTTTAACAAAAAAATAATTTAATCCACCTATTTGGGGTTGTAAAATAAAAATAGATGAGTTAATGTATTTTCAGTTATAGGTTCTTTTAATCTAGAATTTGATAGAAATATAAAGCATGTAATACATTGAAGGCCACAAAAAATGTTCTAAAATAAAGACTAAAATAGGTTGCCCATAAAAAATAAGAAAGAGGAAAAATGAAAATATAGCATAGAGATGATTCATTAGAGGCTTTGATAAGATATCATTTAACTATGTCAAATGGATTTAGAAGGGACAAAGCATATTTGATTGACAAAAAATTTGAGGTATCTTATCTATTGTCATTGTATGCATCATCTTCTCTTGGAATCTGTTTCTACAATGCACCAAAAGAAGATGATGAAGTATGGCCTCTAGGGTGTTTATGAACACTTCCAAATTTTGTGTTCATAAACACAGTCAATTTTGAAAGGAAAAATAAAGTTATGTTCAAGCATCACTGTGACTTTAATGGGTTTAATTTTTTCATTTATTTGGTCTACTGGTTAGCCAAAATCTATCTTCATTGAATTTTTAGGTTATGTATTTATATAGAAATTTATCTACCTATCTATCTAAATATCAATCTATGTATCTATATATCTATTCTCTCTCTCTCTCTCTATATATATATGCATGTGCTATATATATATAACATATGCATATATTTAAATATTTTTATATATACCTACATAAATATGTACATATATATACATATATGCACTAAAAATTTGGGAAATAAAAAATGAACAATGAATGATTATGCAATGAAGAATATATAATATTAGAAATGCACAAAATAATATCGTCGAAATAAAAACCAGTGAAGCCCTTTTCATATTTTGTAATAACAAAAAAATTTAAAAAATAAAATTAAAGAGTTAATTTTCATGCAATGAAGAACATTATAATAGGGGAGAGCACCCCATAATGGAGCACCCTACCTTGGAAAGTCCACATGGACCAGAAATAAAAAATAAAAATTTCTACCACATCACTCAACCCTTCATGGACTTGTCAATTTGGTTTCTCCTTGGTTTGACTATCTACGCCACATGTTATGGTCTAATTGGTCCAATGTGTTCATGACATGCGAATTTTGATGGTTGTGTTAGAACCCAAAATTTCATTCAAAACCCTATGGTTTTCCTATTATTTTCCACTAAAATCCTAAGCCTTTGCCCATTTAATCCCATTTTATCTTTTTTTATTATAAAAAATCATGCATCACCTTCATAAAGCTAAAATACCTTATAAACATTGTCATATTTCTTACATTTCATGTGCCATCACCTTTTTAACACTATACCGCGACCCCTTTTAGGGTGGCTTGTCGTATCGTGGTTAGGGGTTAAGGACAGTCATCATACCCCTTACCTCTATACTGTAGACAGTCAAGATAGCACGTGCGGTAACAATCAGTGAACAAGGGGAAAGTGATGACAATGAATGGTGGTGGTCAGAGAATAGTCACTACCATACCCCGTGTGGTCAAAACATTGACTGCGGTCCCGCGGTGGTGGTTAGAAACCAATGGGGATAGCAGTTATCGTAGAACTGCTAGTAGTTAAAATGCAAACTGCAGTGACACCAATAAACCATTAGCGGGAAACAGTGGTAGTTACCGCCGCACCGTGACTGGCCAGAGAGAAGATCGTGGTAGGAGGAGAGGAGATAGTTAGTGGTTACCCCGCTATACAGTGAGCAAACATCGAACAGACCGTGATAAGGCGGTAACAGTGAGTAGGGATGACAGTAAATGCTGGTACTACCATACTGCAGGGAGATAACATGAAGACCGCTGTAGCACAGTAGTAAGGAATGGTAACTATAAAATTCAAGCACCGCTATATCATGGCTAGTAAAATGGTTGATCGTGGTAGAGCGGTAAATATGAAAGGAAACTTCATGGCAGCACGCAAAGTGATAAAATTAAAGGCCACAGGGAAATGGAATGTACGGAGCGGGTAAAGTAAATGAAATATTAAAGATAGGAACAAGTATTAAGGGAAGTGTGAACCCCTAAACCTTCAAATGCATAAGAGCAACAAGACACATTAGTTGTTAGATCATATGCATGCAAACAAGTATGAGAGATTCCCCATAAAATCCATCTATTTAAACTAAAATTAGGAAATGAAGAACACAATAAACTTTAAATAAAAGAGATTCAATCCTGATTAAGCTAATAGCATGACTATCCCATGGGGGAATTGGTGCCAATGAAGTGTCACAATTGGCCCTTTCCCAATTCCTAAGTAGAAATGGTGTGTGATTGAGAAATGGTCAAATCTCCAAAGAGATTTGAGCATAGCCTTGTTGCAAATCTTGAAAAGTGGTGAATGGTTGATTAAAATGGGAAAAATTGGCTCTCAATATGAAGAGAGTAACTTTTCATATGATTGTGGATGAGGATGAAGTTGAGTATAGTAAGTTTACTCAAATTGTGGATGTTCGAATGAGAGGAAGAGTCTCTCATTTATAGATTCCAATCTTGGAAGGATGAGTGAAAATAAGCAATGTGGGATCATTCAACATCCAATGGCCAAGTGCCACTTGTCAAGATGTGAATGGTTGAGGAATGAGCACATTTTGGTCAATGTGCATGATAAATTCCATTGGATTCAAATTCAAATTTTGAATGTGACATGTTGGGGGGAGAGAATAATGGATTTAATGTCACTTGACTCAATGCGCAAGGACATGTAAGAGGCATTGAATGTCTTGTCGGAAGGACCAAGCCCATTTGATTTTTGAATTCAAATTGAGGGAATATTCCCTTTTGATGCCATGTTGAGAGAAAATAGGCAATTAAATAAATCAAAGTAATTGATTTATTGTGCAAGTTGCATTCTCTAGAGGATTTTAGTGATAGGGATTAACTTAATCAAAGATTTGATTAATTTAATGAGGAATTAGGATTTGTGACAATTTAGACTTAAATTTATGAATTGATTTAAATCAAATTGAGAGGAAATGATTAATTAAATAAATGATTTTGATTTATTTAACGAAGGAGGAATATGGTAAATAATGTTTTAATTTAAATAAAATGAATTATTTAAATGAACAGAGAAAGATGATTAATTAAATTAAATTTATTAATTTAATCACTCGAGGAGGAAGACCTAATTAAATAAATAATGATTTATTTAATTAAGGGATGAAAGGTGTTGATAAGCTGAGAGTATGATTCAAGATGAAACGATGTTAGTAGAATAAGAATCAGGTGCATGTATATTTTATGTGTCTACAGGACGAAATAAAAGCTTGACTATTGTAAAAATATTTAATTTTCTGAGAGGAAACACAATAAAATATTTTAAATTTTTGTTATAGAATTTCAAACGATTTTACTAGAACAAATGAAGGGTTGTGACTCTTCGAATGCATTGTATGAATCTTTTGTAAAAATCAGTTGTAGGGGTAGTTAGAGTAGGAGTCAGATTTTTCTGACTAGGAATGTAGTAATGGACAGATCTTTCTTGAAACAGAGCAATGGAGATTAATGTTTTTAACTGGTGAAAACCTTCTTGTTTTAGTTGTTGTGTTGCAATAATTTACATTCTTTTATCTGGTTCTCTCCAAATTGAGACCCTTTAATTTTTTAAATCCGCATATCAAGTATAATCTCTGATTTATCAGAATGAATTCCCATTTCATCTGAATTTTATTTGTTGGTGTCTGTAAGTTAGAATTAAATCCCTTCAAGTAATCCACTATAATTTTAGGATTTCTTTTGGGTGGTTAAAGAAGAACCGGGTTAAGAGACATTCCAATACTATTTGTGCAAAGCATAAATAAATGAAGTTGTATGTCGGTCATTAGAATTTTCTTTTTAGAGTGCCTAACAACTAGAATTAAACTAGAGAAGGAAAACATATATCATTTTATGTTTTTGACCCCGTTGCCCATGTGGATAGAAGGCACTGATCTTCCTCAACCTAGAGATAAATTTCATATCAAACAATCTTTTCAGAACCTTTCATTTGTGCTGTAGGAGTAGGATTAGTTGTAGTGGTTTTCATCTATTCACTTCCATTTGCCATTGTGGATAGATTGATCAACCAAGAAGTACATTTCAATTTGCATCATTCACATAGGTTCACCCGCCTTATTTTAGAAGAACTTAAAGAGAAGAAGGTTCAATTGCATCAATTGGCCTTGTGCGTTGACCAAAAGTGTTGTGAGAGCTTGGCAACCTCTCAAGGTTCAAACCTGCATTTCTGAGACCCAATAGGTTGACCATCTACCATTCAAAGAATTATGTCCTCTTTCATTTTGTAGGTAATATATAGATAGAAAAATTTGTAAATGGATAATTGCATACATATTTAGATAGATAGACCGAACTAGATATATATATATATATATATGGGTGTATAGATAAATATATTGAATATGAATTTCCCAAAGTTAAATCAATTTATTAACTACAAAATGACATATAAAATTCTATTTTATTTAGTTAGTCCATAAGAACATTATTTAAATATGGTTGATATAGTTAACTATGAAAGAGTTTCTTTCATCCATTTCTTTGTTTAGGTATATGTTAGTATGTTTGTGTGTTTAGGCATATGGATAGGTATAGAGATGCATATACATAGATACACCCAACAACATATATATATATAGACTAATATATTATTATATACGTATATCAATAGATATATAGATATTTACATATATATGCCTTAGGCCCCCAAAATTTGTAAGTAGCAAAGCATGGCCAATGTACTATATTTGTATAATTTGTCAAATTTTTATAGTTAAAGTCATCTACGATTATTTTCATATCTAAGTCTGATCTTTCCTTACTCCCCACCAAAATTTTAGACTTGTCCATCTCAACATGCATTACCTTAAAAAATATACTTTTCCTTTATTCCCATTAGATTTTTAGACTCATCCATCCAAGCATACCTCACATTCGTTTGTAGATTTCAGTCCTTCAACAGTTAGACTTCCCCACATTGGCATACCTCCCTTGTAAACCCTAAACCTTAACTTATGACACATGTTAAGAGGTATTGGCAATACCAACATTTGAACACTCCCACAACTTTTTACTATTCATCTTGACCTAGCTCCTAATGCAATTAGAGAAGCATTATTGCATAGGTTGATGAAAGGTCTTCTATAATAATTTGGTAGGAATAAAAAGTATCATTTAATAATGATGACATGGTTCCACATGTACACCTAGTTTTGGAAATAATGACATGGATCCACATTCTCATGATGGTAGCTATTTTTATTTTTTTTACATATTTTTAGGTGTACATTAAGCCAAAATATAAAGGAAAAAGGATATTAGTTAAATATACATAAAAACCCTAACTTCAACTTACCCTAAGCATATGTTTTCAAGCATAGGTCATTTTCAAGGTTTTTTGGCAACAAATTTATAGTAATACCAAACTAGTTAGATATTTAGGTTGCCTTGAATACAGGTCAATCAATAAATACAAATTAATATTTATAATTTTACTTTTATTTGATCTTGGTATACATTTAGTTTTAGTTTTTATCTTATTTATAAACTCAAACATGTAATAGTAGGCATTCAATGTGACTATTTAAGATAAATTTCTTTCAATGTCCACTACGAACCTTATAAAAAAATCATAAGGCATATACATATTGGAGTTTACAAGTAAAGGAATTACTAACACCTATATTCATAATTCACACACACACATGAATTTTTAAATATTATATTTGTGGTAAACTTTAATAAAAGATCTATCACTAACATATAAACATCACACCATGGGATAAGTGTGCAAGATCATGATGGATCAATAGTGGCAATATAAAAAAAATGTGATTTGAGATAGCCAAAATTATGGAAATCAACTTTGACATTTTACTTGGGTTGGTAAAATGTACAATTGCTATGGTAAACACCGAAGTAAAATGGATATCCGTTAATAACGAATATCTACTTAAAAAAAAATGAAGCAAATATCTATTATAAATGGATATCTGATAATAAATATACAAAACATATATATCTTCCTCATAGAAAACAAATATCTGGTATACATATATTTATAATATATTAGAATGAGTCATGTATTATAATTATCATAATATATAATATATTATAATATATTATAATATAATTATATATTATAGCATATTAAAATTAATATACTATAAAAATATTATTATTATATACATCATTATATATAATATATATTAATATATTATTATATACATGTAAAATTGACCTAACACTTATCACACACCCTAAACAATATTGAACATCAGCTTGCAACATCTCAGAATCATCCCAAAACATCTCAAAAACATCTCACAATGTCTTAGAATCATCTCACAACATCCCACAACATCCCAAAAAATCTCAAAAACATCACACAATATCAAAATAGAATCCAAAACCATAAATTCCTCTATTAATTGAATCATGCAACATTATTTAATTATTTTTTTTTCACTATTTCTGACAAGTTAAATAAATTTCATTTATTTAATATTTCTAAAAACCCTAATTCTGCTATTAATTAAATAAAAAATATTATTTAACTAATCCACGTTTCTACCATTTCGAGCAATTAAATAAATTACATTTATTTAGTGAAGTCCTAATCCCACTTTATTTTGTTTTGATTGATTAAATAACACCAATTATTTAATTATGTTGCTAAATCACCTTATTCCTCTAAGTTAATTAAATTATTAAATGATAATAATTTAATTACAACACCTTCTATAATGCCCCATCATGGAACCCAGAGAACAACACAATGCAACAAAATAACTAATCTTTTTTGTTTTTTAAACATTCAATAAAAAAATGATACAAGTAACATAAGCATAAACATTCTAAAGGTTCCACAACTACGCTACTAAAATAAATACTAGAAGAATAACACATCAAGAACCATATACAAGAAACATATGAGTATGTCATATAGAGATTTAAGTTACAAGTTCAAGATACATCCAAAATCCTAATACAATGAAGTTTCATGAAATCTTCATGAGTGAATACAATATAGAAGATGAACAAGTACAACTGTTTAGCATGTTCATGAGCACGCCCAGTGATCAACTCCGTGAATGAAGTGAATCCTAGAACATGTCAGGAACAATATCATCTTGAATTGCATCACCTCCAATGGAACCCAATGGAGGAAAAGGCGCGTTCCTCCCAACCATGTGGTACTCGAAATCCCACCCCTCGTGCTAGGAGATAGTATCAGGTCCACAAGTCAAACAAACATCAAGATGATAGAACATACATCACATGGATGACATACACATGACCACATCACAACATCAAAATGATAGCATACAAACTCCTAGAGGCAACAACATAGCCACAAGTGACCAAAAAAATGTACAAGGATAAGAGTGTCATCACATAGTCAATCTAGGTTACCTTGGTGAATCTTCCTACATTACCAGCCCTCGTCCCGAGTTACCCTAGCAATATCTATCGATTCCTAGCCCCTAAACAAACTTATGTAGAACTAAAACATTTTTTGGGAGGACAAATTTATCGACTAAGCCATTCAAGGCCATCTCAACCTACCCTTAATCTAAACGAGCATTAAGGTATGATGTGAGGCAAAACAATTATCTAAGTTGTTAAATGAATACTACCCAACCCCTAATACTTTAAGATTATGGTTTCCATTAGATTATCTGCTTTTGATAGGTTACCCTGGTAACCTCTTTAGGGTTCTGACACCTAATGAAAGCCACTCCTCCTATGTACCAAACATACTACTGACAATGACAAATATAGCCAACTTGCACACAAAACAACATCTCGCATATATCCATTAAAATCATGACATTACCATAAACATTTCAAATACCTCAATAGGATTATACAACATGCATGGCTAAGTCAAAAGTCAAGTCATGCAAGGAATGATGATAAGAAAATATTAACGCCTTTCAAAGAAAATTTTTATCCTAGCCTCTAGAAGTTACAAAAGCTTACTAGCACCAAAAGTGTCCTTTTAAATAACATAGAAACATATAAATAACACTTCCCACTAATAATCTTTCAACACTTCAAGAATTCAAGGTTCAAATAGGATATTGTTTGAAAAATTAAAATTAAAGTCCAATTTAATGTCTTCCATCATATGTGTCATTCATTTCATTGAAAAAATTTTATATAAAAAGGGTAGTACTTCCTACCTAAGATAAAATCACAATTTATCGGTTGTTGGAATATCGACAATATATTGTCAGCATACCAACGAACCACTGAAATATTTTTCGTCGCTTTCTTGACTAGCTTTAAAATGTCAAAATCACGACACAACTTCATCAGTTTCCACCACAGAAAAGGGCCCTAGTGTTCTTCAGAATATCGACAGACATTGTTTCGATTTAGCAATGAATCGTAGCTAGAACACAAGTGGCTTTCCTTTGCAAAAGCATCGGATCAACAATAGAAGTTCATCGAACTTGCGATGAAATAGGCAAGTCATTATGATGAAAGTCTTATCGGACGTATTGCAAATTCGTTAGACATTTTTTGGAGGTTCGTTGAAAGTTCGACGAAAGTGCAACGAAATAAGCAATTCATTATGATGAAAGTTTCATCAGACGTATTGCAAATTCATCGGACATTTTTGGAGGTTCGTCGAAAGTTCGATGAAATAATGGAGTTTAAAAAAAGAAAAATCATCCACGTGTCAACATTCCCTTGATATCACGGTCATTAACCATCTTGCAACTCTTGATCATGTGATAGAGGGCAACCATAGATCTTGATCTTCAAAAAAGTTTCTCATTCAGATGATTGACAACTTTGACTTTAAATGTTGAGCACCTTTTTTGTTTATATTAAAACATCTATGCCGATTTTAAGAATGTGCATTTTAGATTTGCTTTAGTAGCTTTCCAGTTAATTTATTAAGGTTGGCTTAATATATTAAAACATTCATAATGTTCCTTCGGCCTCTCCGAATGTGATAGATGGTGCCTTCTTGTGATATCATGATTGTTCAACCACAGAGTATTGATCGATCATGATATCATGGGAAGGCACCATCTCTCACATTCAGAGAGCCCGAAGGAACATTATGAATTTTTTAATATTTTAAGCCGACCTTAATATATTAACTGGCGAGCTACTAAAGAGGATCTAAAATTAACATGCTTAAAATCGGTGGAGATTTTTTAATCTAAACATAAAAGGTGCTCAAAATTTAAAGTCAAAGTTGTCAACCATCTGCACGAGCAAGTTTGTTGAAGATCAAGATCTATGGTTGCCCATTATTATGTGCTCAAGAGTTGCAAGATGTTTAAAAATTGTGATATCAAGGGAATGTTGACATGTGGATTTATTTGATGACGTAGGAGATGGTGGGGCCAGAAACATGAGTTGTTAGGGTTCCTGAACTGGAATTTTTTGATTGGAGGAATTGTGGGTGATTTGCTATGATGGAATTCAATGCTAGATTGACTGAAGCACAACCGTTTGATAATCCAGACTAGATGAAGATCAATGGTTAAGATTCAAACCTGCATCAAATGCGATTGGATCTGTTGGTGAGGCGTGTGAGCAAGCAGTAATGGTGGACGAGATGTACTCCTGCCTATTTTGGTGGAATAAGAGGATTATTTCCTTGTTTTATTGTCACAAAAAGCATTCAAGGAACTTAGTAGAGTAATTTTAAAGCCAAAGAAGAAATCACAAACTGTTGCAGTGAATAATTAGGGTTTTTGCAAGTCAAAAATCTGTAAGTTAAATTCTGCATTTCCTAGTGAAATTTTTAGCTTGAATTTAGGAGAATTTGTAGTGTAATTGTTGGGAAATTGTTATAAATTGTATTAGGGTTGTAAGTGAAGTTGAAATTTGTTTGAAAATTGAAAATTACATGTTTGTAATTTCGCATCCTTGAAAAGCCCTAGTTTTTTCTAAAGTTTGTAATCAAAGTAGACCCTAGTTTGTCCAAAATGGTACCATCAAAGCACCACTCCAACCAAATCGATTATTTGAAAAGGAACCTATATGACGACTTCTTGGAGAAACTGCCATTGTTGACAACTGATAGAAGAAAAGGGCAAGCCCTAATGCAAGGCAAACCCTCAGGGAGGGGTTAATATATAATTACTTCAATATAACTAATGCTAAAGTGTTGATGAAGGGTTTGGAGATGTTTAAACTGTGGTTTGGACAAAGGAATTTTCCCCACCCATTCTCAAATGGTTGGGTTTACGACATGGGAAAATTGGTGGTACCCGATGTGTTTCTAGATGTGGATTTTCTTAAGGCATTGGCTACAAGGTATGATCCTGTCACATGAGTGGTTAGGGATAATGATGGAAGGGTTTTACTGAATATTAACAGAGAAGAATTCCAACAAGTTTTTGATTTGCATGAACCCAGTGACCTCATAGTTCCTATTGACCTTGAAAAGATGAAGCAAGAATATGAGAAAAGTAAGCCTCTCTTTAGAGTTAAGATGCTCCCATCTCATTTGGCAAAGGAAAGAGGTTTAATAATTCATATTAAACCTAATGATAAGGAGCCTTTCAAATTGGATATTTTTGCCAAACACTTCCTGGCTACCTTTTACTCACTATGTCAAATATTAGGATTTATCCCTAGCACTATGATGCCAATGGCATTCATGTTCATGGGGGTGCAAATAAAACATCCAAATTTATCTATAGTTTATGGTTTTTCTCCTTTCCTTTCCCAAAAAATACATGAAGGGTTGGTGAAGCTACATCAGAATGATACAAGAACACCTTTCTACTAGTATTATATTCTCATGCATTTGTTTTTGTTCAAGAATATGGATTTTTTCTCTGAGAAGATGAAACTGAATAGATTTGGCTATGGAGAAAGGCTTCCAGTACAAATCTGGACTGTTGACCTTTCATATAATAGAAAAATTGATAATTATGTATAGTTTGATAACTATTTTACATCAAGATTAAGAGTACGGCTGATAGTAAATCCACCCAGGGTTTCTATGGAGTTGCATGATTTTCTTAGGCCCAAGGAGAGGAGCCCTGATTTGAAGGTCTTCTACAACTGGGGAGATATCATCCCATATCTGATCAGTACTATTTTGAGAGTGTATGGATTTTAGGGGACTCCACACATCCTGCCTTACAATGTGCCACCAAAGATTGGATTTGTTGAGGTCATGTGGTAGATTGGCTGCATTCATGAGGACAATCTCGCTGGAAAAGGAAAAGGGACTTTCTATCTAGATTACACAGTAATTTCTGGTTTTTTTATTACAAAGGGAGGATGGGTACACTTTGGGAAATTATTTGATTCATACAATTTAAGTTTCAATTTTAGGAGGCAGTGTGACCCTGAAGGATTCTTCTCTTTGTTCAGACAAAGAATAAAAGGAGTAAGATTTGTTCATGAGCTCAATGTTCCTGAAGACCTAATCAGGAATGAATTTGATTTAAATAGGACATAACTAAATAAGGAAAAATGGGTTGCCTATGACAAATTATTGGCTATTGTACACAAAATGGATCCAAAATATGATCCATTGATGGAATTCACCCCTTTCCACAAGAAGATTGATTTCTTGATGAAAAAGTTCAAGGAAATCATGGATAGTTTAATGACAAAGAAAATCAATCTAGAGTTGAATTTTGGTAAACAAGAACAAGCTACAAGGCCATTGGAAGAAAGGCCAACTTACCAACTTCCAGAAGAAAGACCCATCTACAGGAGGGTAAGGGATAATAGTGATGAAGAAGAAGAGAAGGGTAGAAAAGGAAAAAAGATAATGGAGCAAGAAAAGCCACCAAGATCACATCTCAAGCCACCAGGAACCATAAATATAATTGATATTGAGTCATCACCAAGGAGTCCCTCACCACCACCATCACCACTAGCTCCCAAAAGGCAAAGAATTGAGCAGTCCCAAGATGATCTAGGGGATGAAATTATTGTTATAGACCAAGACCTACAGATAGGCATGACATGCCCTCCATGACCAACTAAATTTGTCTTGTCAGACCTGGACATGAAGGGAAAGTGTGTACAAGATACAAGAATGGAGGCTTGTAAAGAATTTTTAAATGATGATACTTTTGTGAAAACACCAGCCTTCTTGCAACTGGTATGGAGGATGAAATTGGGAGAGTACCAAGAAAAGTGCAAGGAAAGAAGAGGTCAGAGACTAGACAGGTCGGATGAGGAGAATGATGATGAAGTGAAGGCTGAAATGATGAGTGAATTTAAGAAAATCACTCTAGAAGAAGGGAGAAAATTGATTGATCAAGTTGGTGTCTTCATCTTACCTGAATGGGACATTTTTGATGCAGTGGCCTTTGATTTTGTTTTGAAATCCAAGCATCCCCTCCACAATTCAAAAGAAGAAGTTAGGTCGGCACTACAAGGCTCTACCTTCAATGAGGAGTATGAGACCTCGACAATATGGGCTTTAGCCCCGGGGGGAAGAAAGCCAAGCATAACATATATTAACCCTAATTTGAGGGGAGGGTTGATAATAAAAAGAGTTTCATAAACTTCAGTAGTGGAGGCTACAAGTCTGACTGTCGATGTGGCCAAGTTGGCACAAAAAACAACAGAAAGAGAGGAAGCTGAAAAAATGAATTATATGGAGAAATACAATTTTATGATTGGAAAATATAATAAGGTGCAACAAAGGAATATTGAGCTGCAAACAGAGGTGGAAAGGCTGAGGCACAAGCAGATAGAGGTAGCACCAAGTGTTCCTATGGTTAAATCATTACCATCTACATCAAGGGCATCACTTCCTACTACCCCCATTGTCTCCACACTAAAGTCTCCCACTAAGACTCCTACCCTTAGTCCCACATTCGATATAATGTATAAAGCCTCAAGAATTGATGTTAATAATAGGCCATAGTCATTGGGACCTACTCAAATATTGGTTAAATCACTGCAAGGTTTTCAAGCCTTACAAGATAATTTGAGTAGGAAGATAAGGGAATTGGTGAAAAGTTTTGATGAATGGAGTGATACACTATTGCCTGATATAATTGATGAGAAAATTAATATCACATATCTTCAACAATGGAAGGATCAGGCTAGCAGGGTCATTGATGCCCAAATTGATTTAATATGTGATGACTTGGATTCGGATCTATTAGAGAGAAGCATGGACAAAACCATCACCACTAGTTCATTTTCTGAGTCTTTTGAAAAGGAGGCAAACTATGTAGCAGTTAAATATACACCCTATAGAGCCAAGGTAGACAAATTAATCAACTTCAATTGGCAAAGTGGTGAGGAATACATGTGATGGGTGAATACATATTTAACTGGAGAAGAGTTAGAGTAGGAGTAAATTGCTAAGAGTTAATTAACTAATTGTTGCAGTCATAATATTTTCAATTTTTTTTTATAGTGGCAATCTAAATGTGCGGGATTTTGAAGATTGACATCTATATCAAATCATCCTTAACCAGAAAATGGAAAAGAACAAGAAGATTCTCGAAAGGGAATATATGTTGTAACTGAATTTTGAGATGTCACTAAGCGGTCTAATTGGCTAGTGACATATGTACTTTATGGTCCGATGCTTGTTTGCTCCTTCATTTTCTATAAGTAGGATTTCAAGGCCAAAAGTATGGGTTAGCAAGTTAGAGATTTTTGGTCGAGTCTAGGTGAAGTTACAAAGCAATCGTAAAGTTTGATAGTTATAGAGGAAATGTAAATTAGGTTCTAAATCATTTTTCTCATAGGTTTTGAATTCATGGAGATATAATTTTGTATAACAGTACTAGCATTTGAATTAGATTAATGAATTCAAGCTCATGTCTCTCCTGTGTACAAGCGTATTTGAATTTTGAATAAAGTAATCGAGGGTTATTTTGTTCATCTCATTGTTGTGGTGTGTGTAATTCTTATTTTACCTTTGATTCAAGGAGTTCATTAAAATGCTTAAATCATATTGTAGGTTGATACATTATGTACAAGGATCTAATAAGTAGTATTGAGTTAGGGTTACATATTGGTAATATTGTAAGGCGATATTATCAAAGATCTTATATGCTACAGGTTGAATCTATTGTAAACCC
This sequence comes from Sequoiadendron giganteum, assembly GCA_007115665.2. Lineage (NCBI taxonomy): Eukaryota > Viridiplantae > Streptophyta > Pinopsida > Cupressales > Cupressaceae > Sequoiadendron > Sequoiadendron giganteum. The sequence continues at coordinate 251,866,429 of CM021103.1, forward strand.
TTAGGTATTTGTGAATTTGACTCTTCCAATGGAAATAAGACACTGATCTAAGTTGCATCTATTCTTTGTGGTTTAGTATATTTTTGTGTTCACCTAGAGCTTGCTACAAATAGAAAATTATTGAATATCTTTTACTTTGAAGTATTGTTGTGATTATCTCATGCTCCAAATGGTTGATAATTATTGATGAACAACCAATTCTATTCAATTTTATCTCATTCTATTGAGCTATTAAGTGAGATTATTTGTTATTATTAATGTTGTCTATAATTATGGTGTAGAGGTTATAAACACATTAAGGGATCACCCTCCCAGGTCTTCCAGAGCCGAAAGTCTAGGAGGTCCTTAAAATTCTCATCAGTTGGTCTAGGTCCTTTGAGCTGCCCTTAATTGGAATTGGAAATTCCATAGGTAGATTAGAAGATCAACCTAGTTGTAGTAAAACAAACAAACAGACAACACTTCACAAAAATTTTGATCATCACACTTATTTCATCACATGCAACCATCAATTAATGACAACACTTACAATAATCTCTATTTTGTTAACATCAATGGCAACACCTACAACAAGAAAAAAAGTGGATTTTGATCTAAGGTAAGGCTAATATTGAAGGAGGTTTCAATCTAAAGGGATTTGATCAAAGGATGGTTTTATCTAATCCCCTCTTCTATTTATAACCAACCCAAAATAGCCCTTTCTCACCATTCTAGTGTAGTGATTTTCTCATTCATGGAAAGTGATTCAATTTAGCCTCCCTTAGATTAAAGCCCCTTGCATAGTACCTATGTGGTAAAATTTCCCCTCCAAACCACATGGAATAATTTCCTTAGACTAAATATTTTAATTTGGATCATATTTTGTGGGATCAAACAAAATTCAATAAAATTGGCCTAACAATGCTTCATCGGCGAAACCCCCATCACAATCCCCCGGGTGGCCTGATGAAAATAACTCACAACCTAGTATCAGTGTAACAATACTCTATTGGGTTGACTCCTAAGGTGCTCTCCTGATATACTGATAGAGTCAAGTTGTCAACAAAAGTAACCATGAATTATAACCATGGGTATGAATTATCAAATGCATATCGGGGGAACTATGGTGCATTGGGGAAACATTATCTAGCATCCCACTAATAGAATGAAGGGTAGGTGTCCATCGGTGGAGAGGGTGGCTATCGGTGAATGAACTATCTTAGGTCTACAAGTTGAAAATTCTTAACCATTGATCTTTCTAAATCTAATGGTTATAGGGGGATTCTAGAGGTTTAAGTTGGAAAGCCCATCGATTAGCTTTTAAATTGGATGGTTGCAAGTTGATTCCATGACCTAATATGCATGTGCCTTTTCAAAGGCTTATTGAGGCAAAAAATTTGTTTTGGGCCACACAATTAGGGTTGGGCACTATATAAACCACTACTATCACAACTATTGAAACATGCTCAAGTACTGGGTCCTCTCCCCTAGATTAAATTAAGGAAAAAAATATTGTAAACACTATTGTATAGAAGAATATGAATGCAAAGGAAAATGGATATTAGCAAAACATAAATGTAAATAAAAGCACTGTGAGTAAAAAATGAATCTAAATTGGTCTTGAACAAATAAAATCATACCCAATTAACTTTAAGTTATACTAACCTTGTACTCATTTCCATTGTCAATCTTGAAGGTTACTTTGATGCCTTCTACAAAAAATCTCTCGCCATAAGGCAAGAGAAGGCAAGAGAACCAAGTGTATTGATAAATTCTTGAAAATCAAAAAGAAACAAGCAACCAATCAACCCTATTAGAAAAAAATAATCTTATGAATTGATTTTATTTGTTTTACTGGCTAATGGATAGTGGACCTAGTTCTCTTGAATTGAGATACTACTAAGATTTGTTGACTTGTGATTTTAGACTACCAATATTTTGCTTCAATCTCTATACGTTACTTTTGTCTTAAATATATTCAAGATAACTCTACAAAAAAATTCCCTGATCTCTTAGAAATTATGCAGATTATTTTGTTAATACTTCTCCATTTTGATATTTTCTTTGAAAGATTCATAGAAAGATATGTAGTTCCATATTTGAAACTTACGTAATTATAGGATATGATTCCAACAACTATGAAATGCATTGGAAATATGCTAGATGAATGAAGTAAACTATACAACTGGCAAGTGTAAAGCCAAATTCCTTAACCCTTTCCAACATCCTTCTTGCCTATTCTAAAACGTGTGCTTTGAAACAGGGCATGAAAATCCATCTAAGTATAATGAAAATGATATTTTTTTCAGATACTATATTACAGTAAGTTGAATGAATGTAAGTAGAGAAATTTTTGCATACCTGCAGATGGTACAAAATTTCATGGTTAAGTGGAAGCCTCCCATAAACAACAAGATCCAAATATCCATGTATCTATCTCAATCGAGCCTCTAAAGCCTTTAGAGCTATCAAAATTTCCACTAACCTGTTATGCACAAAAGTCAAATTTTAGAGTTATGTCACCACTAAAAATAAAAGAAATAGAGCTTTGAAACCAAATCCACACACAACACAATGTTCATAGTGAAAAGTTAGCACTTTATTTCATCTTTGCATATTGGTTTGATGCTTTAAACGATGCATTTCTTATATTGAAAAGTGCATTACCTTATTGAGCTTCTCTTTGTTTCGAGAATAGTTTAATATTCTCTACTTAACAGGGCCAACCATGTGAAGGTGGAAGCTCATTTGGCCCCTTCGCCCCCCTCACATCACTCTCAATTCCCCATACTCGATCATATAACATTAATCATTCATTCATCCATTAATAACATATAACATTCATTAATTCATCCTTCATTAATAACATATAACATTCATTCATTAGCATATTCACATCCATTCATTCATCCATTAATAACATATAACATTCATTCTTTCAGTTTTTACATATTATCAAAAATATGGTTGTCATAATATGATTACAATCACTTTTTTTTCTTTTTCTTTTTTGTAGCTAAAAAAAGCTGAAGTGGAGTATCGTTTTCTAAATCATCTGTCCCCCCTTCAGTTGTTTTGAGCTCTGCTCATGATCTTAATATATTCCTAGTTGTGTACTCATGACGTGGATGCCGCTGCAACGGGGGGTCTGCTGCAATAGCAAAGAAATGTTAAATTGATATGTTTTATTATTATTGTTACAAGTATTTCATTAATTAAAGGAACATTAGACTGGTGCTCTTTACTTGATGGGGCCACATCATATTCCTGATCCTGTCTTATAGCCTCATGCTCAACATGTTGAACACCCTCTAAATCCTGATCTAGAGTTGAAACATGAAAGGTTACATTAATTAATACACCAATTGCAATTAAATATGTTTAAAAGAACATTAGAGTGGTCCTCTTTACCTAATGGGGCCACTTCATGTTCCTGATCTTGTCTAGTCTAATCATGCTCAACATGTTGATCATGCTCTACATGCTCTAAAGTTGAAACATGAAAGGTTACATTAATTAATACACCAAATGAAATTAAAGATGTTTAATTGTATTAATCCATACTGCATTTTGTATAGCACATGAATGCATCTAGTACTGGGATGCACACCATGACCTTCATCTGCAGGTTGTACTCCACCCTCATCAGGCTACATTCCAATGTCATGTGTAATATTATCATTGCTTGTCTATTTAAAAAAAAAAGGCACATAATTACTTTATGGTGGAAATTAATATTAAATAGATTGCACAAGTATTCAATTTTAAATAAAATTTATTGAGTTTATTTATCTGCATGTCAGATGCAATGGAAGATTGTGTTTGCCCAGTCAAGAATCTTAGGAATCTAGCTAGGGCTCCATAGCCTTGTTGGAAGGCAATCTTCAGGTCCTCTTCTATGGGAACTTTGTTGAATTTAGAGCCCTACATTTTTGCATAAGATAATGAATTTTTCTTCTATGGTGTGATAAAACCAAAATTGTTTGCAATTTATTATTTGGATGTAATATTTCATTTGTTGCTACTTACAATTCATGCGGCTAATTTCATATAACCACCAAATCCAAGTTTGTGCTACGTGTGTTTTTCTAGTCTTTCCTTTGTTGCCTTCGATAAGTTGGGAAGCTTATGAAAAGTTTTAAATATGTTAGATTATGTAAGAAGAAAGAGTAATCAGTATATAATTACATTGTTGATAGTATCACATACCTTCCTTGGCCCAGTGATGTCTTTCTTTTTTTCTTTTCAGCCTTCTCCTTTCCATCCGACACTAGGTCCTTCCACTCCCTCTCTGGAATCATGGGGGGACACTCGTACTTTTTGTTCTTCTCTAAATGTGACCTATATTGGTCCCTCGCATACTTTAGATAGGTACCAGCTTTCTTAAGGACCTTGGTTTGGTTGAATGTTTTATCATCGAATAACACAACTAAATGGTTAATGAGCTCATCTTTTAAATCTTGATTGTGGGCATTCCACCATGTACATATGGTGGGCCCGAAGAGCTCCAATGTAATATCAATTAGATTTTTATAAAAACATAATTTGCTACAAAATGATCATGGTATCATTAGTCTAAAAAGAGTGTTCAATAAGTAAATTTCTATTGGATTATATATAATTATAATTAAAACATTTTAAAGTACCTGGGACCTTCTCTATCTTTATGGGAATGAAATCCTCGGTCACCAAAAATGTGACTGGCAATGTTCCCATACCAGTAATACGGGAAGATCCAAGAAATGTTACTAAACATCACTAGTACTAGTGGCCTCTTGATCCCCAAGTACATGTCTTGATGCATTTTTTGGCATGTGTTCACTGCTAGAGGGTGCACTAGCTGATGCTTGCATGGTATGTGTTGCTGAAATTTTAGTTGACAATATAGGCACAGATGATGGGGTCGGATGATGTGATGTATACACAGGAAGATCAGGATTGACACTTGTACCAACTCCTACTCCCCGGGAAACACTTGCAGTACCCTGATCATGGCCAACAACATCATGAGGATGCAAATAATCCTATAAAAACAACACATATTTTAGTTCATGAAAGAAAAGAGTACAAAATATAAAACCATGAATGAACTTATGTTGTAATTAAATATCTCATGACAACTTACTTGCAAGTTCTATGCTCTCTTAGTCAATATTTTAACCCTTTCTCTTATATCATTTGTTTGAGGCACTATGAATAACAACTTAAGGATTTATTCATTGCATATTTTTTGGGCCTTCCTCATCATATCCACAGTGTTTGCAAAAATGTGATGTCATCATCACATAATAGTGACTGTACCTCCATATGGATGATCTCCTCTACTACTAGTGCCTTTCCCTGATCAACTGACTTCAAGAAGAATATTAAAAACATTATCAAAATTAACCCAATAAACTCACGAAAAAAACAATAATAATTTGTTTTGCTTGTATCTAATTTGTACAATTACAATTAAGTAAACCTATCGGGTAGAAGCGCCTAAAGATGCATCACAATCTATGCTCTGGGCTGGAGCCTTCCCCATATGATCAATGTCTCATTGTGATAAAAAAAATATATTAAAAAATAGTACTAAAATGAAACCAATAGACTTACGAAAAAAAGCATAATAATAAAATGGTATATTGGAGTCATTAATTGGAGGTTCGGAAAAATGGTATATAGTACATACCACCCCCATAGTAACTATTTTTTATCTAAGTGATTCAAATTGTAATCGATTAGCAACTCTTCCCCTGCAAATATTGATTTTATCACACATACGAATACACAGTTTCCCTCACGCACCTCGAATATGCAATTGGGTTTCTTATTTGTTGACCCAGGTCATGTACTATTTATAAACCCTACAATATTCCCTGATGCTTTTGGCCTTCTCTCAATGTAACAGGGTCCGACATACTCCATCAATTCAATAAATTTTTTGTAACAAACCTTTATGTCGTTCATGCAAAATAGGCCCAAACCATGTAATGACGATGGTGCTATGCGATATATCCTCTCATTGACACAAAAATTAGTGTTTATTAGAGGAAGTTCCTTGGGTACCCATTGTTTCTGTAGAGGTTTGTACCTTAAGGGCACCTCAATGTCGCCTATGCTCTCATCATCATAAGAACATGACCCCCCTTTAGCAAGAAACAATTCCATGCATTTATGAAATTTTCTTCTAATCTTTTGACCTCTAGTTGATCTCCCTCTTTTAGACCTACTACATGTCTTTCTTTCCTCTTCTCTTCCTGAATTTCCCTTGCTCGAGGAAGACAGATCTGAAAAATACCTATTTGGTGGTACCTGCACTCATAAGGATGTTGGATGAAGTTCTTTCATGGTAATGTGATCCCAAGGTGACATTATGATTAATCTATCATTTCATCGCTAGAATTTGATAGGTTATAAGGTAATCAAGTCTTGATAGATTGCAAGTTATTGTTACTACTGTCCAAATGTGTAGATCACAAATCAAATCTACTTAACATTTTAACTCCCAAACTTTGTAACAAGTGTTAAATGTGACTATGGTCCACCAGTTACACAACCAATGCCTCAAATGTATTCTCTAATTGTAATCAAAGGACTTTCCCTCTTCATTCAAGTAAATAAAATTGAACGGAAACACCACCAAGTGGTTTATTGAACACCTACCTGGTAAAAAATAGAAACAAATTTACATTTAATTTTCATATGTCTAAGTGGTTAATGGGGAGGGAGTATGTACTAGGCCTGGTTAAGTCATCATAAGTTTATGCTTTGGCAATAAAAAATGTTTAAGTCATCTTAAATATTCCTATGTCTAATTGCTAGCAGACTTTTGGTATGTTTTAAGGTAGGATGAGTGGTTGCATCAATGTTCTAGCTCTTTATGACAAGTTTTCAACATCTTCAAATAGTGAAAGTTAGTGCTCATAGTCATTTGTAACAACAACATTTTGATTATGTATGATGGTAGGATTTGATAACTTAAAAGAATTGGCTACCCAACAAACTTAAAGTTAAAAGAAACTTTTTTCAGCTTAAGGGGTTAGCACTTTCTTTCATCTTTGCATATTGGTTTGATGCTTCAAATGATGCATTTCTTATCCCACTTCTATCATATTGTATTCTCATCCCATTTCAATTGTTACAATTTTTGGAGGAGTTGATACCAAAATTTCATATCAAATACCATGTTGTTGAAGCAATTTTGTGTTTTTTATTGTTTTTATGAAGTTCTTTTGTGTTGTATGGATCTGTACAAGCTTGAAATGCTTTGATATCATTGTTGTAGATAAATATGTGTGTTCCCTTAAATTTTCATTTGTTTTAAAGTGCTAAATCACTATTTTGTGGGAGAAAACAATCAAATATAGGGACTGCCCTATTTTTCCTGTGTAAGTGTTTGAGGGCTAAATAAAAATGACATCCACCAATCCACCCACTCTCTTGGAACTGTAACTTGGTGGATTAGTATGAAACATGGTATGATAGAGGTTCATTTAATTTAGGGGTATGTTAAAAAAAGAAACTTTGCACTGAATCGATGCCCTAGGATTGACTGGGGAAATTTTCTTGTGAATTTGTGGTTGTTAAGTCAGGGTTTATCAATTTGATGGATATCTTGGTAGAGTCATGGTGACACTATTTGATGGTCCAATCTCTACTTCGAAACAAAAATATCTATAACAAATCTAAGAGATATAATTGGATGGTATTAAAGGAACCTTCATATGAAGGATCTTTTAATGAATTACCTTTGAATTAAGGTCTTCATTTGAAGGTCCTTCATGCAAAGGTTCCTTTTATAGAACATTTTGGACATGAAATATTTAAAATAAAAAAATACCTTCATTTCAAAGTCTTGACATTGTATCATTTTTGAATGAAGGTTCTTCAGTCAAAGGTCATGACGACATCACGTTCAGATGAATGTTCTTCATTCAACTGGTATTTGTAATTTTGAAATTTTGGGATTTTTTTTTGCCTTATCCCACAAGTGGGACACACTATTGTGAAATCATTCATTAGATCTAGCTTAGCCTAGCATATACTTGGGCTCCTTTTCCCCTATAAACTTCCATTTATTTGAGTTTATGTTATGTAAGTGTAATTACATGCTATGTTGAGATATAAGAGGTGGAGGATGCCAAAAAGAAATAACCCTTTTTTCATTGTACCTTTGAATTTTTTCTTATTATTTTACATTTTTAGCAACTTTGTGGACATAAGATTTGAGGTAGGTCATACAAAAAAGAATAACATATTCCCACCAACAACCAAGATGTGGGTAGATTATGGGAGTTTTTCCAAGACCTGAGGCTGGTTGATAAAAATGTAAAAGACTAAGATATTTAATTTTTTCTATCTTATCTTATACCTGTTGATGGTGTTTTTATGCACTTCACAACACAAGTAATACATAGGTGCATTACCTCTCTTGAAAGATAATCTTCCATAATCAAATTACAGAACATTATCCCAAGGTCTCTCGGATATCAAGTCTTGATGATGCTTGGAATATATTAGTTGTTTGATGTGATTTTCTGGAATCACAAGGTGGACTTACGGATGAGTTACAAAGCAGGGAAGTTGGATCTGCAAATAGAGTTCTTAAGATGGGAAATTTGCTGAGCGTTTGGTGTAGGTTCAAATAGCAGTCTAGAACTCCATTTCAACACTAGATTTAGCTTTATAATGTGCAATGAACCTTGCCTAAGGTTACTTATTAAAAAAAAGGAAAAAGGGTAGGGAAGAGAAAAGGTTCCTAGATCTGAAACTACGAATGAACAGTGATCATGGAGGCTGCTACAGTAGACAAACTCCCTAAACTAGGTTTTGCTTGGCCAAGAGGATCCTATAGTTACACAAAACCAGTGCAATCTTCTGAGGACTACATATTTTCAGTTTGCATACACACATCATGAACATGCAAATGAACTAAGTTGTATCAATCAAATAAAGAAGCCCAAGCTAACTTTGCACAACACTTTTCCATCAACAAGTGCCAAAAGTATGGGCTGAAAATTCATCAAATACTGAAAAAACAATCACCATTACCACTTCCATTCAAGAAACTAACAACTAAAACTAACTTGGAAGGTAGAACCATGCAGACATAATGAGAAAACTCAAAAGTAACACCCATAGATCATGCAATGCTGCTTTCTATTGCTGCAAAATGCTTTTACAACAGCTCTCCAACCCTTACAAATGAGCGGGAAAACCCTATTTATAGTTTTTCAAAGCCCAAATGAATGGTTAGGATTGATTTAAACTATGTGGCTCAAATTTAATTACATTAGGGCTTCACCTACCCCACAATATTCAGCAATTTAAAATACATCTTTGTCATTTTCCTATTTTGTCTTGTAGTGGCTAGTCATTGTAGCAGTTTTGTCTTCTAGCTAATTTCCCTTTTACTGTAGCTGAAATTGCCTAAAAGTTGCCTTCTTCATGATGGAATTTCAGAATTGTTCATTGGATCAAATGGTTCTATCAATGGAACCATGGTAGGCTTCTTGAAACCGGAAATGAGAGGCCAAAATTTTGTTTTAGGAATGTTGTTTTGAAAATGGCGAAAAGGGCATGGTGACCAAGATGGTACAACCCAGCTACAAATTTGGAATTTAAAAGGTCAATGGAGGATAAGATCCAATTTTACCATCTAGGTTGAAGTCTGTTTTTAAATTGGAGGTGCGCTTGGACATTCTGGAGATGTGAGCCTGGAATGTCGTTCTAGAAATGTTGTTTTGAAAACGGCTCATAGAGCATGGAACTCCAGTTGGTATCTCCCAGCTAAAAAATTAAAATTTGAAAGGTCAAGGGAGGATAAGATCTAATTTTACCATCTAGGTCGAAGTTTGTTTTCAAATCGGAGGTGCACTTGGACGTTTCGGAGATGTGAGTTTGGAATGTTGTTTTGAAAATGACTAACAAAGCATGGAACTCCAGATGGTATCTCCCAGCTGAAAATTTGAAATTTGAAAGGTCAAGAGAGGATAAGATCCAATTTTACCATCTTTGTTGAAGTCCATTTTCAAATCGGAGGAGCACTTGGACATTCCGAAGACGTGAGCCCGGAATGCTGTTTTGGAAATGTTGTTTTGAAAATGGTTGACAGAGCATGGAACTCTGGATGGTATCTCTTGACTGAAAATTTGAAATTTGAAAGGTCAAGGGAGGATAAGATCCAATTTTACCATCTAGGTCGAAGTCCGTTTTCAAATCGGAGGAGCACTTGGACATTCCAGAGACGTGAGCCCGGAATGCTGTTTTGGAAATGTTGTTTTGAAAACGGTTGATAGAGCATGGAACTCCGTATGGTATCTCCCGACTGAAAATTTGAAATTTGAAAGGTCAAGGGAGGATAAGATCCAATTTTACCATCTAGGTCGAAGTCCGTTTTCAAATCGGAGGAGCACTTAGACATTCCAGAGACGTGAGCTCATAATGCTATTCTGGAAATGTTGTTTTGAAAATGGCTGACAGAGCATGTAACTTTAGATGGTATCTCCCAGCTGCAAATTTGAAATTTGAAAGGTCAAGGGAGGATAAGATCCAATTTTACCATCTGGGTCAAAGTCTGTTTTCAAATCTAAGGAGTGCTTGGATGTTCTGGAAATGCTGTTGCAGGAATGTTGTTTTGAAACTTTTGCAGCTTCCTGAAACTTAATGAAACCTTTTCAGTTCACTTAGGCACCAAAAAAACATCCAAAATCCATAGGAAACCTACCCCCAAAGTCAAAAAATGAAGGAAAAAGCGAATTGAGAGAGCAGGGGGGGCGAAGCCCGAAAAACCCAAAACTTAGCAATTTTTTATTTTAGAGGCAAAATATGGTCAGCCAAAAATGAGACTTTGAAGGGAATGTTGACCAAATAGGACACCAAAAAAGGGGCACGCAAAATGAGATGGGAGCAAAGAATCCCGTCGGGAGCGAAAAAAGAGGGTCCCTGCCTATGACAAGGCGTGTGTGCAAAATATGCACAAAAAATGGTGATTTGCTGGGGGAAATGCTCTAGAGCATTTTGATGACAAACTAGAATCACGAACCCATAATCTCTTCGTCCAACCTTCATGCTAGGGAAAAAAAAGCTAGACACTCAACCAAAGAATCAAAACCACTAGTTAACCCAACCTTCAATATGCTGAAAATCCAAGTGTGTGTAATTGCGTTAATTCCCATCCTTCAGTTGCTGCAAGAACCGAAGCTCCATCAAGTTAAGCTACATAGTTTATTCTAACTCCAAAAGTATTTGGGACATTGCCTCTCTGCCAGTCAGGCATCCATAGCCCCAATGAGGTTGTTGTTGTGATTCTCCCAAATATTGCTCTACTGCCGGCCAGGCGTCCATAGCCCCAATAGAGTTGCTCGTATACCCCTGAAAAGCTGAATTTCTCTTCTTTTGATTTTTAATATTTTTCTTTCTTTCTTTTGTTTCTTTTCTCTTTTTAGTTCTTTTATTTCAACCTGTGAGCAATGAAGCTCAAGCTTAGGGCTGAGAATCATAGTGGCGCTGGAGCAGAATTTTAGATTTTTCACTTAACTAGACTTCAAAAAGGACCTATAGTGACCGTCAGATCCTTAAAATTTGTGAGAGATATAATATTCTAGAATACTTTAGAATCAGGCCAACCAATGAATTATCCAATTTGAATCAAACATCTAGATCGCTTGATACTAACAAAAGATCCTCACCATCCACTTTGAAAACTTGATTAGAGTTTGACAAAGAAATACATAGAACAACCCCAGACAAGAAGAATGGTTGTTGTGTGCACAGATGTTCCAAGCTAAAAGTAGAGGGACCCCAAGCAAAGCAACAACAAAGCGAGAGCAAACAAAAGCAAACCAGAGAAAATGAAAAGAAAACACCAAAACCAACCAGAGTGGGACAACAAAAGAAAACAACGAAGAAACAGCGAAGAAACTACTCTAAAGCTAGAAACTTACAACAAACAAACTAACCTAACAAAGCAAGAAAAAAAAAGTATTTACAGGAAACCTACACTACTCAAAATGAGTTATGTACAAAGATATTTACAAAGAACTATGTTCGAGTAAGGTGAGCTGACACTCATGCCCATCCGATTTCACAATGCATGTACAAGCAAATGGGCAATTGTTATAGTTCTCAACCATGCAGATTTATCCTTATGTTCAAAGAAAATAAATTCAATATGGAAACATTCAAATTTTGCCCCAACATCATAAATAATCAACAATTGAGGAGGCTCATTAAACCCGTGATTAATCCATAAACATGTCCATTTTTCCTCATTCCCATAATCAAAATGATAAGTGCAACTATGAAAATTAACAGGAAGAAGGAAGGATAGAACCTGGATTTCGTCACATGGAGGTGGCAGCATTTGACAATCAAGAGCAAGCACTACATCATCAGTCTTTGCATCAGCAACCTCGGGAAGGCATGGTGGAGGGTGCAACACTTCAGGAATCAAGCCTGCATAAGGTAGGGAGAATGGGGTAGCAAACACTTCTTCCACGTCTTGCATGGGATCAACAACCCCCCTTGGCAGTTCTTCAAAAAGAAGTACTTCATCTTGTTGATGTTCTGCAAACTGAGTGTCCACATGATTGTTGTCCTACTACCTATCCCAAGTGTCAAACTTATCTTCATGATGCTCAGTGTCATGGGATGATGGCATGTGCAAATCTATCCTATTACAACCATCTGAATATGAAGGGGGATCATCAATAATCATGGTGGAAGGACTCCAAGTTGCATCTTGTAGTCGACCGGGTGCTTCATCTCTGTTGGCAACTATCTTAGGACCCCCACCCTTGTCTTCTTCTCTTTGTTGTTCATGCAACTCATCATGATTTTCACTCATTTCCCCTTGCTCACTATCACTATAAATGGAGAAGGAACCCCTCTCCCAATCTGGAAACTCTAGTGCATCACCATTTAGAGGCTCAAGGAGTATGTCTCCATCACTACCGTCTTTTGGGATGTGCTCTTCCTCGGCATGAGAATACCTCTGCACTACAACTGCCAATGGAAAGAAGTCATCAATTGATGGCACCCCATCAAGGGGGCCAAAATTTACTATTTGATTTTCCTCCAAAGACTCACCATAAATCCTATCGTCCATGGTGCACAAATGCTCTTGAAGAGGGAGAAATTCTTGATGACTGGTGGAAAACCTTCCTGTTTGATCTAATTCATCACTTGGAAGCTCAAGACTATATTGTTGTCCTACTTCCATTGCTGTCCCAACATCCTCTTGAGGACTTCCTTCAGTTGAGTCATTACATGGCTCGGGCTCTTGATCTTCACGTTCCATCTGGATGACAAGTAGAGGATGTGGTGTACTCGGTTGCCTCGATTGTTCTCTGACTTGCTTCATGGCTTCTTGGCACAGTCCACACGTGAACTCAGAGTGGGATGAATCATGGAGCCTGCACTAATTTGGTAGCAGAAATACCTCCAAATCCACTTGGTATTTTAGCTCTAACCAATCCTTTGCTAATCTAGAGATGAGATGGTTATATCTATCCATGATTGGGTTCTTATCGTCATTTGAAATTAAAATTTGGTAGTGAACAACTGCAACCTCTAGTTGTTCCCACTCCTCCAAGTTTGCATTTTTAGGTGCTTGGTCACTATCATTGACGAAGGAGAGGTCTTCCAGTTTAATTTCAGTTATGCCTTCATCATCATTTTCTGCTGTCCCAAGGCTGTCAACCTCTTCCTCTTGTTGATTTTCAGCATCTTCATTGGTTGCCCCAATATACACTACTGCAAACTTGATTGAATCATCCTCAACTGCCAATGGATCCTCTTCCTGAGTGGAGGATTGCCCTTTATTGATGAAGGAGAGGCTTTTCAACTCCATTCCTAGTGAACCTTCACCAAAGCTTTCTGTTGTCCCAAGGAAATCAACTTCTTCCTCTTGATTTTCAGCTTCAATGTTTGTTGTCCCAACACTAGTTTGTGGCAGATTTCCTAGTTTATCTTGAAGGTGTTGTCCTCTAGATGTTGATAGCTTTTCTACCATACGGGATGACTCATTCTCCTTGACAGTTGGCTACTCCAACTTGTTCAAATTGCCTTTGACTTGGGTGATGACGCTTGCACATGATGAACAAGTAAATTCAGAATGTGGTGCATTATGAAATCTACACTAGCTTGACATTAGTGCTTCCTCCAATCTTGGTTCGTCTTTACTGCCCAAAAATTCTTGGATCAGCTCTTCAAATGCCTTGGCTGCCATGGTTGTCAATTCCTCCTCCGGGTCTGCAAGGGCCAAAGGCTGATAGATTTTCCAAAAGGGAATCTCTCCTTGCAAGACTCTTTCAATTTTGCTCAAGAAGGTTAGACACTCCAATTCATTGTGCTTGCAAGTGCAATGGATCTTACACCTATCTTCCAATGCAAACTACTGTAATGGCCTCTTCAATCTCCTATTTAAATCTGCATGTAGCTGAGTGATGTTGATATGCACATGCTGCTCCATTTCAACTCAACTGCTTTTTGCCTTCAAAATTTTATAATTTTATGTTTCAACATTAAAAGAGATCTCCTTATCTCAAATTTCTTCTTGAAAGTGCTCTTTTCAACATCCAACATTCATCTTTGTAGCCTCAACATGTCAAGCCTTCCTTCTAGTGCCAGTTCTGTTGATGGTGTTTTTATGCACTTCACAACACAGGTAATACGTAGGTGCTTTACCTCTCTTGAAAGACAATCTTCCACAATCAAATTGCAGAACACTATCCCAAGGTCTCTTGGATGTCAGGTCTTGATGATGCTTGGAATATATTAGTTGTTTGATATGATTTTCTGGAATCACAAGGTGGACATACAAATGGAGTTCTTAAGATGGGAAAGTTGTTGAGCATTTGGTGCAAGTTCAAACAACAGTCTAGAACTCCATTTCAACACTGGATTTAGCTTTATAATGTGCAATGAACCTTGCCTAAGGTTACTTATTAAAAAAAAAAAAAGGTTAGGGAAGAGAAAAGGTTCCTAGATCTGAAACTATGAATGAACAGTGATCATGGAGGCTGCTACAGTAGACAAACTCCCTAAACTGGGTTTTGCTTGGCCAAGAGGATCCTATAATTACACAAAACCAGTGCAATCTTCTAAGGACTACAGATTTTCAGTTTGCATACACACATCATGAACATGCAAATGAACTAAGTTGCATCAATCAAATAAAGAAACCTAGGCTAACTTTGCACAACAACTTGCCATCAACAAGTGCCAAAAGTATGGGTTGGAAATTCATCAAATACTGAAACAACAATCACCATTACCACTTCCATTCAAGAAACTAACAACTAAAATGAACTTGGAAGGTAGAACCATGCACACATAATGAGAAAACTCAAAAGTAACACCCATATATCATGCAATGCTGCTTTCTATTGTTGCAGAATGCTTTTACAACAGCTCTCCAACCCTTACAAATGAGGGGGAAACCCCTATTTATAGTTTTCCAAAGCCCAAATGAATGGTTAAGATTGATTTACATGGTGTGGATCAAATTTAATTACATTAGGGCTTCACCTACCTCACAACATTCAATAATTTAAAATACATCTTTGTCCTTTTCCTATTTTGTCTTGTAGTGGCCAGTCATTGTAGTAGTTTTGTATTCTAGCTAATTTCCCTTTTACTATAGCTAAAACTGCCTAAAAGTTGCCTTCTTCCTGATGGAATTTCAGCACTCCTCATTGGATCAAATGGTTCTGTCGACGGACCCATGGTAGGCTTCTTGAAACTGGAAATGAGAGGCCGAAATGCTATTTTAGGAATGTTGTTTTGAAAATGGTGAACAGGGCATGGCGACTTGGATGGTACCACCCAACTGCAAATTTGGAATTTGAAAGGTTCATCGAAGATAAGATCCAATTTCACCATCTGGGTTGAAGTCCGTTTTCAAATCGGAGTTGCGCTTGGACGTTCCGGAGATGTGAGCCCGGAATGTCGTTCTGGAAATGCTGTTTTGAAAACGGCTCACAAAGCATGGAACTCCAAATGGTATCTCCCAACTAGAAATTTGAAATTTGAAAATTCAAGGGAGGATAAGATCTAATTTTACCATCTGGGTCGAAGTCCATTTTAAAATCGGAGGTGCGCTTGAACGTTCCGGAGACGTGAGCCCGAAATGCTATTTTGGAAATGTTGTTTTGAAAACGTCTAACATAGCATGGAACTACGGATGGTATCTCTCGGATGCACATTTGAAATTTGAAAGTTCAAGGGAGGATAAGATTCAATTTTACCATCTGGGTCAAAGTCTGTTTTCAAATCAGAGGAGCGCTTGGATGTTTCGTAGATGTAAGCCCGAAATGTCGTTCTAGAAATACTATTTTGAAAATGGCTGACAGACCATGGAACTCCGGATGGTATCTCCTGGCTCCAAATTTAAAATTTGAAAGATCTAGGGATGATAAGATCCAATTTTACCATCTGGGTCGAAGTCCGTTTTCAAATTAGAGGAGCGCTTGGACATTCCAGAGACGTGACCCGGAATGTTGTTTTGGAAATACTATTTTAAAAACAGCTGACAGAGCATGGAACTCTGGCTAGTATCTCCCAGCTACAAATTTGAAATTTGAAAGGTCAAGGGAGGATAAGATCCAATTTTATCGTCTAGGTTGAATTCCATTTTCAAATCGGAGGAGCACTTGGATGTTCCAGAGGTGTGAGCCCGAAATGCCATTCTTGAAATGTTGTTTTGAAAACGGCTGATAGCGCATGGAACTCCGGATGGTATCTCTCAGCTAAAAATTTTTAATTTGAAAGGTTAAGGGAGGATAAGATCCAATTTTACCATCTGGGTCGAAGTCCGTTTTCAAATCGGAGGAGCGCTTGGATGTTCCAGAGATGAGAGGCCGGAAAGCCATTCTAGAAATATTGTTGCAGGAATGTTGTTTTGAAACTTTTGCAACTTCTTGAAACTTAATGAAACCTTTTTAGTTCACTTAGGCACCACAAAAACATCCAAAATCCATAGGAAACCTACCGCCAAAGTCAAAAAATGAAGGAAAAAGCGAATTGAGCGAGCGGGGCGGGAGGGGGGGCGAAGCCCGAAAAACCCAAGACTTAGCAATTTTTTATTTTAGGGGAAAAATATGGTCAGCCAAAAATGAGACTTTGAAGGGAACATTGACCAAATAGGACACCAAAAAAGGGGCACGCAAAATGAGACGGGAGAAAAGTAGCCCGCCGAGAGCGAAAAAAGAGGGTCCCTGCCTACGGTAGGGCGTGTGTGCAAAATATGGACAACAATACCATTTTATGAGAATGGGGGTAACAATGTACGAGAATGTCTTTGGAAACTAGGCATGAAAATTGTAGGTTAAAGAGAATGGGGGTATCAAACTTACAGTACTCATTGTCCCTTGGTCATCGATTATCCCTGAGTACCCTCAACCTCATCCTCAATGCTAGTATTGACCTTGTTTTCACTCCTCCATACTCTTCCTTAGTGTTGGTATTGACCTTGTTTTCACTCCTCCAAACTCTTCCTCAGTGCTGGTATTGACCTTTCATTTCTCCAAATTGATGAGCTACAACCTGGTTTTGTGCATTAAGTTTTAGAGTATGTTAATTAAATTTAAAATTATGGCACCATTTAGCTAGGTTTTAATATTCTACAATATAGTTAAGTATATATTAGCTATATTCCACAATTCCTCCAATCAAAACATTCCAGCTTAGGAGCCTTTACAACTCATTTTTCTGGCCCCACCATCTTCTATGTTTTCAAATAAATCCATGCTCCAACATTCCCTTGATATCACGATCGTTAACCATCTTGCAACTCTTGATCACGTGATAGCGGGAAACTGTAGATCTTGATCTTCAGTGAACTTGCTTGTTCAGATGGTTGACAACTTTGACCTTAAAATTCAAGCACCTTTTCTGTTGAGATTAAAACATCTCCACCAATTTTAAGCATGTGCATTTTAGATCCGCTTTAGTAGCTCACCAGTTAATATATTAAGGTCGGCTTAATATATTAAAACATTCATAATGTTATTTCGGCCTCTCTGAATGTGACAACTGATGCCTTCCTGTGATATCGCGATCAATACAATATTTCAGAAAAGGGCTTCACGACATCATGGGGACCTATGAAAACATGACACATAACACATCGCTGGCACAACAAATGGGACCCACCTAGGATGAAAATGATACCCATAATTTGTTCATAAAGACATGACCACGGGGACATTAAAGCTAGGAAAAACTTAGGGAAAAGATAAAAGGCTGGCCCAACATGAAAATAAAACCTAAGGATATAACATGACCCCCCTTTAATGATATAACAACCCTCAACCCATTTTCCCTAAGGCCCAAAAGTAACAACGAAATAGAATATATGTAAGGCTTAGCACAAAAGGATTGTAAATGGAAAAACCCTAAAACCCCAAGCCATGAAAACCTGACAGAGTAAGATTAAATAGATACAAACAAAATTATTTCACTAAGGAAAATAATTTTGTCAAGGTTCACTTTGAAGTGCTATCACATTCTTTGTATTTTTTACATTGGAATACAAATCATATTTTATTTCACGCTAATATACTTCTTTCATAAAGATATTTGTTTGATTTTTCCTTGCTTTTTTCATCTTAAAATATTAAAAAATGTATTCTATAATATAGAATTATTTTGAAATTGGGACAAAAAGGATTCTAAGAGATATATTTAATCATAAATTTTACCATCATAAACCTTTACAATTATCACTTTATGCCTTTACACCTCAACCACCTCTACAACTGACTTTTTAATCTTTTATGATCACATGCAACATAAAACACACTAATTTCAAGGTTGTTAGCATCACTATTGAAATGTTTTAAATTTTTGACCTTTCAAATGTATTGAAACTCCTAGGACACCTCTAATACCATGCTAGTGGCTTGATAATAGCCTTATTATTGACATGACACTAAATTTGAACCCTTTTACATGTAAATGATCCAATTTTTCTTAAAAAGGCTACAAAACTCTTTAGTGCAAGACTCAAACTCATAACTCAAAACTTCACCTAGAACATGACTAATGGTCTTTAGTGACCTTATTCATAATAAAACATTCTTGAAATTCCTAAACCAATATATTGACCTCCCTAATTATCATCACATGATTAAGCATAGAAGATGAGGTGTAGGTGCTCCTGCACCATCCAAAATTTGCTCACATTACACAAAGCCACAATGTTCATCCAAGATAAGCCAATTAAATCCTACCTTATGTGCCCTAGTAATTAAATTGGAGATGATCCTAAAAATAACATTGCGAAGGGTGATTGGTCTAAAAAATCTAAACGAATTTGCAATTATTTCACTACTACGATCAATGTGTCATCTTTCATGAAATTTCCCAAAACACTATTCGTTATGATCATATGGAAATTTATAGGAGAGCTAAAATAGTTGTAACATCATGAATTAAAATTAAACATTACAAAGTACATCATGAATTAATTATGTAATGGCATAAAAAGTAAAAAAATCATGAATTAATTATGTAACCACATAAGTCAAAAATAATTCTATCAAGAAATTAATATCAAATAGATAATACAATCACATAACTCATACATTTCAATGTCATTGATATTCTTCTTCATCCAAATCTTTATTTGTATCATCCGATCCAGATTTGACATTGTAAAGATTGGTCATATCATCATCGTCATTGATATCAGTTGTGATAATGTCATCATCCACACAGATATCATATTCATGATCATTAACTCCTACATCATCATGATCTAGTTCCTCCTCTTCGACATCTTTTTCATGCACATCATCAACTAACTGTTGATCCTGATCATCATCTACATCATCTTCTAGTTCTTCGGTATCTTCTTCTCCCACCACATTATACTTCACCAACCTTCCTCTTGGATCATGTCTAACAACAAATGACCAACCTAGTTTACCTGGAACCTTTGAGTAAAATACCTACTCACATTGGCTTGGAAGAACATAGTGCTTATCTCCAGCTCGCTCGATTGACCTTGTATTAACCATGGTAAATCCATTATCATGTTCAATAGTAGTTCTCTCAGAATCATTTTCATTCAATCGTATGCTATACCATAGGACGACGAACAAAAATAATTTGAAGGACTTAAAGTCACACTCAAGTATATCACCCAAAATCCCATAGTATCTATTTTCTGAGACTTCTAGATGTATGTCGCTTCTAGATGAAACATTAGTCACCTAAAAGACTGCAGTTATCCCAAAATCACAAATTTTCTTCGTGTCATCCAAATTTTTGATTCAAAATTTACAACCATTACACCACATAGCCTTCTGGTGTTTCACCTGCAATATGTCAAACATGTAAAAATTATTGCAATATCGTTAGTTGATAAACATATTTATTCTTGGCCAAATGTATGCAAAGAAAAAAATCTCAACATATATATACATCAATATAATTGAAAATAATTAAATAATATAGGTGATTAATATATTTATACGTAACTATTTATCTCTTCAACCATATGCTAGATAAATTTCCCTTGGTGTAACATTGGAATCTCCATTACGATGAGCTTCTTTAACCAATGAAGCCACACCTTCCCATGTTAATGTGCGACCAGATTGTTGACATCGTTCAATCCATACCGTCATCCAATCAAGATTGTTTGTGATGTACAAATGCAGTGTATCCCACTCTTGACCAACTGTATCAAAAAAATTTGAAATTCACAAATGACGTATAATTAGTTAATTACCACAGTATACAATCTTAATTTATAATTGATGTATATTGAAGATTAATAATTAAATAAGTACAATATACATAAAAACCAAATGTAAAATGAATTCTAATTAATCTCCATGACCATCTTATAATTACCTCTCACTTTCCTCAATCTACCTTTCCCCATTAGGTACTCCCCTTTGAATTTTTTAATGGAGTTGGGATCCCAAATACGCTCTACATGGATCTTTTCTACAAACTTTGGAAGATATTCAATAATGTACACCATGGTCTAGTATACCATATATCCCTCCACCATAGAACCCTCAGGATGTGCTCTTTGTCTAACCAAAGCCTTCAAATATTTCAAGTGCCTCTCAACCATCCACATTTACCTTGTGTGTATAGGTCCACACAATCCAATCTCCTCAACTTGGTGTATGAGGTAGTGTTCTTGTGCATTGAAAAATGTCGAAGGTAGACACTTTTTCATTTCACACATTAAATGAGGAATTTTTCTCTTCCAATAATTTATATCTTCTTTATGGATTCCTTTAGATGATAGCCATCTACAATTGATTCAAGGCACAAATATATTAATGAGATTTAACAAAAATATACAATATATTACATAACAAGTAAAACAAATGGCAATTATAAGATCTATACAATGAATTGAACAAATATTACTACTTACCTAATGTATTTTCCAATATCATATATAACTTGCTTGACATTGTTATCGATGTTGTCTAGGAGAGATAGAGGTAGAATGTACTGCAACAATTATAAAATGATCTTTTCATTATTTTTCCAAAAGTAGTAAACATAATATATTGAAAAGTACATGCAGTATAAAAATATATATATAATATACCAGAATAATTACCTTAATAAATGTATGCCAATCATGCATTTTATCCTTGATGCAAATTCACCTTTCTTTGTTATGATATTGTTTATGTTCACAGTAAATCCTGTGGGAAATCAATTTTTTTGTATGACTTCTTTTATAGCATTGCTTTGTTGCTTCATTAATAACCAAGGAAGGGCACTTATATTAATTTGGTCTCCATTGCTATTTAATTGAATGACATTTTTCATTGCATGATTGGCTTCCTGAATGTCATTACAAATTTTGATAATTTTTTTTTTGTCATGCCTTCCATCCAATATTTTCCATAACGTTTATGTTATATTCTTTCTGATATGCATTGTATCAAAAAAATACACAATTTGTAGTTGCTCATAGTAGGGAAACCAATTAAATTGTCTAGGATAACTTTTCAATCCCTGTAGAAGCCGACCATTAATGCTTTGATGACCTTCATGAAGCATATAAGTTAAACAAATTAACAATGACAGTCATTGTCAATTACAGCATGAGTAAACGCAACACAATATTAAAATATAAATTCCAAACATATCATTTATGATAGATAAACAATTTGATTTGATGTATAACCTTGATGATTAATTCCATTATATTCCAACTTCCATAGGTGAGGTGTCATTCTTCGTGGTTTTGATGTAGTCTCTTCTTTCCCATTGAAAATATGTTTTTCAGTAGTTTGATACTTATGATTTCTATGGAGGAAGTGCCTATACTCATCAAACACCTGCTTTCCTAAACTTGTTGAACGACGAGATTTCATCTTTGGACCACAAATTGGACATGCAAATTTTCCCTTTGTTTGAAGACCTGCAAGATCATATATAATTGGATTAAATATGTCAATTTTTATAATTATATATAATGAATAGATTATTTAAAAAATACGCATGATATGTACTTCATAAAATTAA
Organism: Sequoiadendron giganteum; assembly: GCA_007115665.2. Lineage (NCBI taxonomy): Eukaryota > Viridiplantae > Streptophyta > Pinopsida > Cupressales > Cupressaceae > Sequoiadendron > Sequoiadendron giganteum. The sequence goes on from CM021103.1 coordinate 251,888,908, forward strand.
ATATCGTTAAAGTGCAGTCAAACATTATAACATACCACAAAAATGTGTTAGCTAGCTGGGGCATCATGAATTGTCCATACAAGAATTGCATGGAATTGAATTTGTCTTTATCCTATTGGTCTAGATACATCATACATAGTGACACCATTCCATAAATTTAGTAACTCATCGATAAGAGGCTCAATATATACATTCATATCTTTAACTTGGTACTTACCTAGTTGAATGAACATAAACATTACATAATTATTATAACCATTTTACTACAACATATATAAATTAATGTACATGACTATTAAACAAAAAAAATATAAGATATTATGCAACAAATAAGACAAATAAGATGCTACTACATTAAAGAAAATTGATGTAAACAAATACCTGCAACAATCATTGCCAACATTATGTGCTCCCTCTTTATGGACATCCATGGAGGAATTTTGTTGTTGATAAAAATATAGGCCACACTGAGTAAATAGATCTCAGCTCTCCAAATGGATTGACACCGTCTGCTGTCAATGAAAACTTGAGATTATAAGATTCTTCTTTAAAGTGTGGCCATTTTTCTTCCATGTCCCTAAATGTAGAACCATCCGTAGGCATTCAAAGAATTTTTTCTCCACTTATATTCCATGCATGGTAATCCATAAATTGTGCTAAGCTTTCGCACCTAAATAATCATTGCATACGTGGAATAATGGGAATATAACGAAGAACCTTGTGAGGCACCTTTTTTATTAGTTGATCTATTCAATATCTATTGATATGATATTCTGGGCATTCTGTTGAAAATTCATGTTGTTTATGATATATAATATGATCATTGGGACATGCATCTATTGCTTGATACTCCATTCCAATATCTTTTATAATACCAGATAAATTTTGGTATGAGCGAGGTAAAATATTTGATGGTGGTAACACAAATTCACCAATCAATCTACAACAATATAAAGAATATTAATGGTATATATTTCATCCTTTATTTACTAGTGATGAACTAACAACAACTAAAATAGATGAAAAAAGATGACATATATGACATACCTTAACATCTGTGAGATTTCTATGTTGGATAAACCATTCATAACCTTCAAGTTCACCAATAATAATACAATTGAGAGAAGAGTTCTTTGGGAGCCTTCATAAAGGGGCTCATATGACTTCTCAAGTACAGGTAAATCATGAACACCATCAAAGTCATCTTGATCATCATGATCAGTTGTGCCACTAAATGTGTCATGGATCAATGTATTTGTACCATCATCTTCAACTGTGTTTTCTAGTGCATGATCATCTTCTTCCATAGGGTCATTAACTTCATCTTCGATATTCACAGCTCCATGTTCCTCCGCTTGCAAAACCACATTCCCCAAGCCGTGATAATCCATATCAGGTGCCCTAGGGCACCCCACCTTTATAATAATGATAAACACAAATAAACAATGATCATGATCAAGTGATTTTATATATATATATAAAATGTTAAAACGATATAAACATTAACAAATTCAATCAATATAAACACATATAATGAACAACTTACCAATGGACGATAATCATGCCCCCCTTCAACATGACCATATTGCCTACAATGTTTCTCAGCCGTTGTGATTAAAAGTCTTCTCATCTTTAAACCCTTGCAATTATTGCAAGGACAATCACATTTCCCATCACCCTTTCTTTTCAATATATACCACAATCTAGCAACTGTATCTTGATTTTGTTTTGGACTAATATTATTTGACATGATTTTTCTTTACCAAGCTTGAATATTTAGATCTTCAAAATATATCAAACTCACACTCCAATAATTTTTAATCATAGACAGGTAACAAAATATAATAATATTGATATTTTATACCAAAAATATTTGGCATGCAACCACCCCTACAAAAGAGAAGATAGTATGAAGTTAATGACCCCAAAAAACACTTTAAAATGATAATTCTAGAAATTATTAAATTCTGATTTTACTATGATTTCCAACCATTAAACTCCTAAAATTATGATATTGAACTTGCACAAGAAAATATGGAAATGAAATTATGAAAATTCACAAGTCTAAAACTGAAATATGATGAGATGTTGCTTTAAAATATGATTTTCAAACCTGGAAGTACAAATCTGACATCACAAATGAATTCTGGAAATAAAATAGTATGGCATAATAAAGAGTTTCATTTGAAGTGGACCACCCTATTATATGCCTTGATAAAGTTAAAAGATCTATGAATTTTATCTACAATATAGCTTGCATAGTCATCAGTTTTATTCACATCCCTACTTTGGATATCAATAGGCAACACCATTAGATGGCCTCCTTGAAAGTTCAATCCATTAAGGGAATAATGAAAGGGTCTTCCTTAATCACTATATCCATATGACAAAAAATAATGTATGGTTGAATAAGGATGATATCATTTTGAAAGGATAAAATGATTGTTGAGACCGATCCTAACATATTTATGTTGAATACAATACATACAAACAATCTTGTATACACCTCCACTTCCACACTCTCGACAAATTTTTTTTGTAACGACAAGACTTCATTTGACTAGTTTTGTAGGTTAAGCTAAATATTCTTTTTACAAGCAACTTCAAATGTCTCTTACACTTCCATCTACTTATGAAGAAAGCCTCTATCTAAATTGACTTCACCATTACAATAGTGCTTCAAAATATCATAGGGCCATCCTCTAGTTTTATATGTCAAATTTATTGCCATTTGTATTGAATTTTCTTCCATCCATGTAATTCATTTCTTTGGTCACAATGTTTATTCCAGAATCCATATACAACTTCCTCCCTCCTATTGACATAGAATCAATATGGAATACTATCTTGACTTTTAAGCTAAATATTAAAAATTGGTTAGAGCTTATACTATGCAAAGGAGAAGAAGAATAAACTGTAACCTTATCAGCAACTGAAATAGATAAGGGGTCACTCTATTCCACACATATTCACATAGACAATGAACATGATATTTGGGGTTCCTACTCTTACTATTTTTCTATTTATTTATATAATAATAAGGTTACACTACAATATTTTTGTTCTCTTTTTATCTGCTATAACTCCTATTTCCTCTAATACTTTCAATCATACTAGTATTGTTCTTCCTATAAGAACATTATATCATGGTTGAATGAAAATAATGTTCAATTCCATGAGGCCCAAATGATATTCATGCATTGGTCTTGAAATGTCATCAAACTGAGACTCGTCATTGTTATATAGTATCAAAGTTTCATTGATACTATTGGTGCATATGATTTCTCATATGAATTGATTAAATATTGATAGCCTATATATTCATAGGGTCCAATCATTATGTTTGACAATGTATTGGCTAGTTTACTACCCAATGCTATTTGTAAAATCAAATATAGTAAAATATAAAACAGTGATCTTTTCTATCTACTCCACTGTAAATAATAAAGATTGTAAAAATTTCCTTCCAATTTGAGTGTTGGAAGTCTTTATTATTTATAGTGGAGTAGATAGAAAAGATCATGTTTTATATTTTAATATATTTTATTTTTCATTTTATTTGATCAACAAATATAGTTTGATGATGATTCTTTGACTAGTGCTACAATATTAGTATCTTGGGGTATTATAAACTACATTTCTATGATGATTGATGTTATACCCATGTCCACTAGTTATCACCATAATTTTTTTTATTATGTATATGCAATATAGGGATACTATAGAGGTAAGGAGCAACGAGCAAAGAGAAAAGATTTAAGGAAATGGACTTCAAAGAAAGGCATGACACTTTACTATAGATTCGAAAAAGGAGATCACATTCATGACTATTCAAATAAATAATGATTAGTCCATGCCATAACCATGAAGGGGGCATTGAAATTAATAATAACAATGATAGGGTAGTATGACGAACTTTAAAAGATATATAAAGAAAAGTAACTGAGTAGTCAAGAGGGCTTTTAAAACATCATAAATCTTGTCAAGGGTTCATTTTCTTCATAGCAGTATGGTAAACTAATAAATATTTCCATCTCACAAAGTTTAAAAAGAGGACAACCTACAAGTGTATTAAGGAGTGCATGGACAATATCTCAAGGAGCTACAACAATTAATTTCTTCAAGTGTTATGCAAGGCCATTGAAATCAAATGAATAAACTCATGCACAAGCTAAAAGACAAAGGATAGTCAAGTTGCTAGAGGGCAGGTATAACAAAGGATATGGGATCACTTTCAACATAGATGATGGTGTTTCTAAAGGATCTACCATTATGTCTATTAAATACTTACAGAGATATGACAGTCATATGTCATTGTCAAAAATTAGTAGAGGTTTTGAATGATCTTGCATAATAGGAAGGAGAGGACAAAATTTACACTAAAGGAGTTTATATAGTCCATAGAATAAAGTTATATGATTTCCATGAGAAAATATTGAAATAATTTGCATACTTTACAATTTGAAAACCATGAAAAAAAAATCTATGATGCACTTTTACATTTTTTGCTTCATTCTTCCTAATAAGGTCAAATACTTTCTTTTAGTGTCTGAATCTACCACATAGAGATTAAATATGATTACTCTCAAATATATTTGAATTATATAAACAATAGTTAGATGCCTCCCTTAACATAAAGGACAATCTAAAGTACTAAGGAATTTTATATCCTTTATAAGAAATTTCTTTTAACCAGTTAAAAACATGAGAGGGTAATACACAAGTTGCAAGGAAAGTTACAAAATTATCATAAGTAGCTCAATACAAAAGGAAAAAATTAAGCATGGAAAAGCATGAGTAGGTTGACTAGCTTCACTAAAAGCACAATTTATTATTTATAACATCTTACTTGGATATTACTTGTTAAGGTAAGGAGTGTTCTTTTCCACTCAGTTTCATATGGTGGCATATCTACACACAAATCACCAAATTGTCAAATAACTAAATAAATTGTATTACTTAATAAAGTTTTTAAAACATGCCATTCATGTCAAAATCAACTCTTCTTACCACAAAAAGTTTGGTTTCCAATTTGATAGGTTCATCTTTTGATTCCTGTATCAACTTTTGAAGGAATTTGGTAGCTTATACTTCTACATGAGGAGACAATTTCATCTTGTAAACTGTTCCAAAGTACAAAACAAATAGAAATCATATAATATGCATGATAGTTATAGCTTGCTAGATGTTTGGTAGCATCTAAAAATTTTAAGTGAAATGAGAAAAATAGAGAGGCCTTGACCTTCATTTCTTCATTTCTTAGTTTGTTGCTCTAAATGTCTCACAATATTTAGAAATTGGTTTCTTTCTTTCTTTCTTGTTCAAATCAAAAATAGATACATTTGTATAGATTCAAGATGAATTCATAACTTTAGGTAACAGATATACCATAACTGCTTTTATAAGACACTGGCATTTAAGGTCTAAAATCTATTTCTGAAACTTGGCAAAGGGAAAAATACATCTTTATGAAGTAGTCTTCAAAAATATCATAGCTAAATGGCTCTAACTATCCCCTATCAAACATTCCCAATTCCTTGTTCAACCCTCTAGGCCTGAATCTTGACATCTATTTCACTCTGTAGCTATCCCTATCCCTTTGTTATTGTCTAGTTATGGCTCCCAAATCTATTGAAAATTGATCATTAGGGTTAAAATTGAAACCTTGCAAATATAGCCTTTGTCCAAATCCATCAAGAATTTTCCATCAGTTATTAATAATTCCCTTATAAAGAATTTGTGAACTCAGGTCTAAAATCTAGAAATGAAATTCTAAAAATGCATAAGACTAAAAATGAAATATGATGAGATGTTGCTTTAAAATATGATTTTCAAACTTGGAAGTACAAATCTGACTTCACAAATGAATTATGGAAAAAGACAATGACTACGCTCAACCTGGCGATATCTTCTTGATTTTTCCGAAGAAAATCATCAAGCAAAGCATTGTCGCAATAAATAGTCGAGCTCAGTTATATTTATGTCGGCCATAATTTATCTTTGCAAGTCTATCAAAATTTCGGCAAAAAATCTCATCAAAACTTCAACACAAAATAAGGTTCGTCGAAATTCCGACGAACGTCGGGGATAAAATTTTAAATAAATGAAAATTTCACATTGAATATTACAAGTACCCGACAATACATCTGATTATACAACTTTCATTGGAATTTTTTGTCGGATTTTGCAATCAAATGAGTTAGCGCCTTGATGGGCAATATGGCCTCAGATCTATAGATCAAGGAAAATGGAGTGGCTCTAGTGGGTGTACAAATGCTAGTTCGGTAGGCCCACAAGGTGAGATTGAGTTGTAAATGCCAATCTCAGCCAATGTCGTTGATGGTCTTCTTAGGAACATGAAGAATTGTTTTATTTGACGCCTCAACTTGACCATTGCATTATGGATAATATGGTGTGGAGAAATGGTGTTGGATGTGGAATCGCTCACACAGTTCACTGACATCCTAATTTTTGACTAGACAACCGTTATCAGTGATGATGGACAATGGAACACCACTTAGTAAAGTACTCAGTGGTGGTGATGATGAACTTATGGCCATTGCAGGAGGATTGATTGATTTTTCCCACAAGGTCGAGTTCCCATTGTGCAAAGGGCCATGGAGAAGTGATCGGTCTCATCTCCTATGCTGGTGCATGGACTAGGTTGCTGTGTACCTAGAATTCCTGACATGTTCTAACAAACTAAAGAGCATCTTTTTCTATTTTTGGCCAGTAATACCCCAGTCTGGTGGCTTTTCTGGCTAGAGTTGGGCCACTCGAATGAGATCCGCATATACCCTTGTGTACCTCATGTAAGTTTTTTCGTCCTTCATCAGTGTTAAGAAAACAAAGAAGGGTATTGCCAAAGATATGATGGTAGAGGGTGTCACTAATGATGGTGTATCAAGCGGATTTTTGGATAATGGACTTTCTCTAGTTATTGGAGAGGTTGGGTGGTAGGGTTTGGGACTTAAGATAATCATAGATGTTCTGGTACCAAAGCAAACTGGGACCAATAATCTCACAAACCATTTCTGACTCTAGGATGTCATATGCAGTCATTAATAGTTGTTCCACTAAAAATTTAAATTGTGACACATTATTCGGGATGTCTAAAAGAGATCCAATAGTTTCCACTACATCGACTGCCTTATTTTGTGTCCTAGGGATCTATTTGAAAGAAATCAAACTGAAATATGTTATGAAGCTATCAACCATCCTCTTGTAAGGTAGAAAATTTTCATCCTTTGTCTTGTAGTCATCATTTACCTAGTTGATAACCAACTGAGAGTCTCCAAAGACTAAGAGTGTTTGAATTTTCCATTTAATGGCCATCCTGAGTCCTGTGATGAGGGTCTCATATTCTGCAATGTTATTAGTACAAGGGAAGGCAATACATAATGCCTTAGGAATAGAATCCCCTTGTGGTATGATGAACAGGATGCCTACTCCTGAGCCATGTCCAATATGAGACCCATCAAAATACAACTTCCATGGTGATGAAGGTTTCACATGGAAGATAGAATCATCAGGAAAGTCAGCTATCAAAGGATGAGTGCCTTGTAGGGGTGCATCTGCAAGTTGATCAACTATTACTTAGCATTTTCTTGCCTTGTGCTCAACATATTGTATGTCATATTCAATCAAAATCATTACCCATTCTGCTAACCGGCCTGTCAATGTTGCCTGACTCAATAGATACTTCAAAGGGTCAATCTTTTCTATCAGGTGTGTTTGGTGGTTCAGCATGTAATGTCTTCACTTTTTTGTTACAAAGATGACTACATGACATGCAAGCTCAATGGATGTATAGTTTAGCTCGTATCCAACCAATGTGTGGCTTATATAGTATATAGCCCTTTCCTTTTCTTCATAGTCATTTTGCACTAATAATGCCCCTAGTGCCGAAGTGGTTGCAGAGACATATAAAATTAAAGTTTTTCCTTCAATTGGAGGCATTAAAACAGGTGGCGCCAATATATATTCTTTGATTTGTGAAAAGGCTACTTGACATTTATTTGTCCACACAAAGGGGATACTTTTGTTCAACAGGTACTAAAATGGTTGAAATTTGTCTGCTAGCTTTGCAATGAAGTGTTAGATAGACTACAGTCTACCCTAAAGTGCTCTTAACTCAATATATCCTTTTGGTGGAGGCATGTCTAGTATTGCTTTCACTTTTGTGGGATCAACCTCTATGCCTCATCGTGAAACTATGTAGCCCAATAGTTTTCCTAAAGTAACCCCAAAGACACATTTTTTTAGGTTCAAACAAACCTTATAATCTTCTAGTTGTCTAAAGATTTTGTCCAAGACTCTAAGATGATCTTTCTATGTCAATTATTTGGCCAAGAGGTCATCAACATAATCTTCCATTAGGATATGAATCATGTCATGAAATATTATTGTCATAGCTCTTTTGTATGTGGCGCCTACATTCTTTAAGCTGAAAGACATGACATTCCAATAGTATGTTCCCCATGGGCATTTGAATGCCATTTCGTGCTGATCCTTGGGTGAAATGTAGATTTGGTTATAGCCTAAAAAACCATCCATGAGAGACAACATCTCATACCCCATTGTGAGATCAACAATTACATCTATATTTGGTAATGGGAAATCATCTTTTGGGCAAGCCTTATTTAAATATCTAAAATCCGTATAGATGCAGATTTGTCCATTTGGCTTTGTGACAGGGATAATGTTGGAAATCCACTTAGCATAGGCTATTGATCTTATGAATCTGGCATCTAGTAACTTCTTTAGTTCAGCCTTTACAAGTAGTGCAATATGTGGATGCATTTTCCCCAAATTTTTGTTTGACTGGTTTGATACCTGGAATTAAAGGAAGATGATGCAATACCAATTTTGGATCCAAACCTGGCATGTCATCATATGACCATGTGAAGTTAACTTTCTTTTCTGTGAAGAATTCTTGGAATTTAGGTTTTTCTTCTTCTGTCAATGATGCGGCCAAGAGAACCATTTTGGGATTCTCTGGTGTAGCTATGTTAACTTCTATGGTGTCTTCAATAAGCATTGCCAATTTTTCCAATGTTATGGGAAGAAATTCCAATCATCCATCCTTAGGCACCTCAGAGAGGTTTTCACCTTCTGATACATCCTTTTTTTTACTATTGTATTGTCAGAAGTTGCCTTGCGGTTTTCACCTATATACATTTTTTTAAAATTTTATTCCTTGTATTTTGCGACTGTAGGATTGCACAGTCCCCTTGAAGTAAGCTACACAATCTAGGTCAATAGAAAATATTTCTTTGTGATCACCCCATGGTATGCCCTCATGGAGTCCCATGAATTCTGCAATGGCCTATGATTATGAAAAATATTTGTAGCAGGTGGCTCTTGTTGGTCCTATTCAATGAGTTGTGGGTAAACAAGGGAAATACAATCAGTAGTGCTAGTAAAGGATGGCGAAGATGTGGAAAGAATGCAGGTGGAAGCCTCAAGTGTGAAGGAAGAGTTGTCAATTTCAAATTTCGTGTCAGATTCAATGGAAGGACCATATTCAGATTCAGTCGAGTTGTATTCATAGTCATAATAGGGGAAAAAGGTATCATCATGACTACTGGATGGTAGTTCAGAGGCATGGATATTAGGTTTAGGTATGTCAGGCTCATGGTTGGGCTCGGGAATGGGGTAGGATAATTCAGATGTTTCCAATGACAATTTATGTTCTTCCAGATCCCAAGGAATGCTTACCCATTCCTTATTTTTAGAATGATGGTCAATAGGATCAATGTTGAACATTTTTTGAAATATTTCTTCAAAAGGGAGTTGGTTGGGTTCTAGGAATAGTTCATCAATATCATAGTCACTTAGGGTTTTATCATATCCCCATTCCCATTCATGAGAGTTGGTTTTGGTAAGGGATTCTTCACTTGTCTCAACACTTTCCGGAGCCATTACATCTTGACTTGAAAGTTCATGGGTACGTCGATCATCAGTTTTGAATTGCTCAAACCCTATTCCTATATTATTTGGTCGTCTGGAAATAATGATAGGCTCTCTCCTTCCATTCTTTGTCTTTCCAAGGCCACTTATGCCATCAAAACCCAGTGCTTTGCATATGTAATAACCTTTTCCATAGAGATGCACTGGTAGTGGAGGTAATCCTTCAGGATCCTTGTAGATCTAGTTATCTATATCAATAAGGACTTCATTTCTCATGTCTCCCCATAGTGTGAAGACCCTTTTTGGAGGAACCTTAAATGTTGTCTTAGACTCTACTGTGAAACAAGGTCGCCCATAGATTCTAAGCAGCTTGGGTATTATTGTAATACAGTAAATTGTATTCAATTTGAATTCTCCACAACCAATGTCCTGGATCTGAACATCCTTACTTGGTATAAAGGCCAATGACGATGGTACAGAAAAATTTGATGAAATGGATATGGATGATTTGGTGAGTGCAAATGGGTCAATATATTTTGAAGAGGTGGAAGTTGAAGCTTCTCGATTGATGGGTACCTAGTGCTCAATAGTGGATCTCAAATTGGTACAATATTGAAATGGATCAGGATATCCTATGATAGTAATTTCGGTACCATCAAAAAGGAATTTCAGGCATTGGTGGTATGTGGAAGCAATGGCCTTTAAGGCATGAATCCATGGGTGAAATGTAAGATATTGTAATGTATATCACGATCCAGGACTTGGCATGTTGTGTCTATGATAACTGGTCCCACATGAATTGGAAGTGTGATGACGCCTTTAGAAGCACATTCTTCATCATCATATTCTTTTATCACAATTCTCTTGGTAGCATCCACACACGCATCATAGAAGCCAAGAGATTTAACCAATTTTAAAGAGCAGATGTTCAATCCTACTCCACCATCTACTAGGACTCGTCTAACCTTGTGCTTATGGAAGAAAAACTCAATATGGAGGGCATCATTATGAGATGGTTTGGGTTAGGAATAGTCAATGTCCGAAAAGGTAATGTGATGAGGTGAAGTCAAATATCCAACCATAGTTTCAAAATAGTTGACATCAATATTGTTTGGGACAAAACTCTTGCAAGACTTTATCCAAGATGGCCTTATGCATGGGCGAAATGCAAAGAAATTCAAGGATGGAGATTTGAGCTAGTGTTTTGTTCAATTGCTCGATAAGGTTAAACTCTGGATTGAGTTCTGGTTGCTTGATAGATGGACCAGGTATGGTAATCTTAGGTTGACGAGTAGAGGGACCTAGGATGGTGACTTTTCCTTTGCATGTAGTGAAATTTCATTCTAGGGCCTTTTTAATAGTAATGGTATTGATATGTTTATCTTCATCAACAGTGTGGAGATTATTAATGATATTTCCATCGATATAGTTGTAGGAAACACAGACGTAAATGGATTGATTATTATTATTGTTTGTGTCGGACGATGAGGGTTTACATGAATTATGGTCCTGCAATGGATTCTTATGAATTGTATGGTCTGTGTTAGATGCAAACAGTTGACCTCCTAACTCAATGGTGTTGTTTTCAATAAGATCTTGGACAAGATTTTTGAGTTGGCGACAAGAGGAATTTTTATACCCTTTAACATGGTGGTAGTCAAAGAATGCATTATCATCCCACCATGATGGCTTAAACTGACCGAGATCATATGGTTTAGGTTCTTCCAAAGCTATGACACCATTTTGGATGAGTTTCTTTAGGAAAATTTTGATAGGTTCACCCAAAGGAGTGTATGTGTGTTTTGGGAATTGCTTTGTCTAACGAGGTTGCCTTTGGTTTGATTGAGCAGGATTGTTTTGAATGGCATTAGCAGTTGGTGTTGGTGTAGTCACAGGTTCATTTTGAGTTTGCATTCCTTTGATTGTGAGTACATGACTTGTTGTGTTGACTTTTTTCGCATCAACCACGCCATCATTGGTGATGTGTTTATTTTTAACCCAATATTTGTTTCTGTCATTGGAAGCATTTAGGTTGGTGTTTTTGGTTGTGTTGATGGTTTTGCCACCATACTTAAGTTCACCTCTGGTAAGTAAGGCTTTCTCAATTTGGACACCTTTTTCAACAAGAATAGTAAAGGTGGTGCAATAATGGACTTGCAACCCATATCTTAGTGGGCCGAGGAGATTTTTTTATAAACATTGTGACCTTTTCCTTTTCAGGTATCTGCATAGGAAATCGGTTGGCTAGAGTTCTCCATCTTTGAAAGAATGGGATAAAGGTCTCACCTGTTTCCTCTTGAGTGAGCTTGCATAATGAGGCAATGTCAATGTCGGTGTCAATGTTATAGGCGTAGTTTTCAACAAACTTGTTTGCCAATTCATCCCATGTTTTGATCCCCTTAGGCAATTGTGCGAACTAGTCTAGTGCATGACTTGCGAGAATTCTAGAGAAGAGTCTCATCAAGTAGGTGTGTTCATAGGCAATGTCCATGCAACTCGTAGTGAATTCTCTAATATGTTTGAAGGGATTTTTCTTGTTTTTCTATTTAGGGAAATGTGGCACCACATATCTAGGAGGAAATGGTGGCATATACAAGGTTGTGCCAAACGAATATGGACATAGGTCATATGAAATGTAAGTCTTTTTGTTTGACTGTTGCAAGGTCTCCACTTTTGTTTGAAGAGCAGCAAGTTTTAGTGTCAATGCCTCCACAATTGGGTTGTTGGTAGCATCACACATGTTGGTGATAGGTATGGATTGAGTGCCCACCTATTGTGATGAGATGTGTTGCTTTGTAATTTGTTATTGGTGAGAAAATTGGGTGTTCTGATTTGGTTGTTGTTGGAAATGAATGTTTTGATGAGGGATGTGCTATTGTGTATGGACTTGAAAAGAATAAGTTGGGATGTGGGATCCAACCATGTTGGATTGAATTTGAGGGACTTTCTGGCTTTGACCATGTTGATGCCCAAATGGCATGGAATATTGCGTGCCTTGGTTGCCCTGCCCAAATAGATAATTATGGCCTGGAAGAATGTTGGTATTTTGTTTCAAAGGAATGTTGGTATTAACCAGTGAGGAATTTTGGACATTAGGTTGAGTTCCTTGAATGGAAACTCTTCGTTTATTCCTTCCAAAAGGGTTTGATGAGTTTGTTTCCATTGCATTAGAGGAACCTAATAAGAGGTTCGTTGATGTACCAATAGAGGTAGATGATTCCACAAAGAGGTTTGATGTGTTTACACCCATTGTTGATCCCATAATCTGTGAAGAAACTATGGACGTTTGTGGGGGGATGGATTGTGATGTATTGTTTGTTTGGATAGATGATCCCCCAATAGATGTTGTGTTGATCATATTGGACGCATTGGTTGTGGTGTGGGTTGTAGCCATACCAAGGGAGGTAGCATTGATGGTGTTGATGACATTTTGTGTGGTGGCTCCCATGGAAGTATGGGTTGTATTGTGTGATTGATTGGTAAGATCAGGAGATGTTTCTCTTAATGTGTTGATGTCAAATCATTTTGGTAGCCTATGCCCTTGGTCAAGAAGTAGGGCTAGGTATCTATCTAAATCATGCAAGACCAAATCCTCAACAAACGAGGCCACTTTTAGGTTTTGGGCAATAACTTGTATGTCTTCCTCAAAGACTTGCCCATTTTGGTCTCTGTAGACAAATTGTTCAAAAGAATTGTGTGAAGAGGATGGCATGGTCATCTCACTGAAAGGATTAATGAACGAATTCCCCATTTTGGTATTTGTATTCATGTCATTCATGTCATTGGGGAAATTGTTGGTATTGACATTCATGTCATTTTAAAAGTTGTAAAGGTTGGTATCTTGACTAGAAGAACCCATGAGTCTTCTTTTTCTCTGTAATCTAGTTTCAACCATAAAAGGTTTTGCTCAACTTTTGGAATGATGGAGGATGACCCTAAATATGCAAATGTTTATGACACTATGTTTTTGGGTTTTTTTGGAATAAAGGAATGCTATAAAATGATGGTGAATGAGAAATGCAAATGAGACTAAAATGAAACTACAGGTATGCAAATGCAAAGGTTTCTATGGTGCACTCAATATTGGAAAACCTAAGGAGAGGAAAACTTAACCATACAAAGTTTTGGCAATGCTTCAGTTTTGGAATGTCAATGGACTTGTAAAAAGGACTAAGTAGGACAAAGTGAAATCTCCACACTAGACTAATGAGTGGGAAATGGTTCACAAAAGATAATGACTAAAGAAAATGGGTTGATCAAGTCTAATGATAACCTACTCTTGAATGCAAAGGTTTGATAAAGGATGGTAAGGAATCTATTCCTAAAATCTAGAAAATGAGTGTCTAGAATGCTGGGAAAGCCTAACAATGCAATTAAGGAGATGTAATGGAAACCAATGGAAACCTAAGAATGCAACCTATAATGCAAGGATAATGAAAGTTGAGCAACTCAAGATCTGGTTGTGGACATAAACAACAAATGAAGATGTTTGGAATCTTGTATGGACAAATTGAGTCTTAGTTTTGGGACAATGAATGGAAATATTAAGTTATAGGAAAATGATTCACAGTGAATGTGTTGCAACAAATAAGATGCATCATGGTAAAGGTGATTGCAGCGTTTTAGCAAGAAAATGAAGTTCGAAGGATCAATTGTGGTGTTCTATCTAGAAAATGTGTTGAATGATAGTTAATTGCGGTGTTTAAAGTTGTGAATGCGGCTCAGATTTAAGCAATTGTGGTTTAAGATGGCAGATGCATCACATAAACTAATTAATGGAAAAAATTTGGTAGATTGCAAGGAATTTGTTTCAGTTTTGCAATGTTATTTCAGATTTTGAGGAAGATGTTAACTTGTTCATTTTGTCTGAATACACTTGGAAAACACATGATGTTGGAAGAAATTGAAAAGAAAAAAACCACATAGAAAAAATTTACATATCCCTATGGTTGAAAGGACAATATTCATTTTGTGAGATTTCCTAACTAGCATAACCAAGAATCTAATGAATTAAGGAAAGAAAAACAAGAAATATGAGGAGTAAACTGTATTCCTCTCAAGAACGCAAAGCTATATTCAGCTTGAGACAAAGGAAATGCCTTGGTTATATAGGCCAAGGGGAGAGATAGATGCAACTAGATTATAACAAGTGTTGGCATCCTATAAGGTATGACAAATCATGTAATTAAAGTCTCAACCACCTTATCCCTATGTAAAGTTACCCTAGTGTGAAGAGGACTTTAGTGGAGAACTAGCTAAGAATGAACTAGTTAGATAAAGTACCCCTTCCACACTAACACCCCCCCTTAAGTGCAACTTAGGGAGAAGTATGCAATGCAAAGATGAAAAAATGGGTCTCGACTACTAGGCCTGATAAGGTACCCATGTACATAATAACCTCTCAATGGTAAAGAAGGAGAAAACCCATTAGCAAAAAACTCCTGCCCATGAGAGGATGAATGAAGAAGGCCTAAGTGACCCCCTAGAAGAGATGTTCCTCACCCCCAAGAGAGTCTGGAGATGAACATATTTGCTCTCGGTGAAGGGTTTTGTGAATATATATGCAACTTGATCTGTTGTAGGACACTATCGCAAATCAATGACCTACTCTTGAATCAACTCCCAAAGAAAATGGATATGGATCTCGATGTGTTTGGTTTGTTTATGATGGACCAAGTTCTTGGAGATCTGGATGGTGCTCTAGTTGTCACAATAGATGACTGATGGATTCTGAAAGGTGATACCAGGTTCAGTGAGGATATTCTAAAGTTAAATAGCCTCAGTGGCAGTATTGAAAACTCCCCAATACTCAACCTTAGTGGAAGAAAGAGCAACGACATGTTGCTTCTTGATCTGCCAACAAATGGGACCAGAACCATAGTGAAAATAGTAGCCGGATGTGGACTTGCGATCATCAATATCACCAACCCAATTAGAATCGATGTATCCCAGTAATTCTGAACTTGTGCCTACTATATAGTGAATCCCATACCGATGAGTTCCCTGGATGTAGTGAAAGATCTATTTGGCAGCTTTCCAATGAAGCTCATGTGGTTCCATCATGAAGTACAAAACAATGCCAATGGCATAGGAAATTTCAGGGCGAGTATGAGTCAAGTAGATGAGGCTACCAACAAGTTGAAAATACAAATTAGCATCAACTAGTGGTGTGGAACATTTGGCCTCAAGTTTAACTCCAGACAGAAAGGGAGTTGATGCAGGCTTACAATCAACCATATAAAAATGTGGCAAAAGATCAAGAGCATACTTGGGCTATGCAAGTGAGATCCCAGAAGAGGTCTGTGTGATCTCGATCCTGAGAAAGTAGTGCAAGAGACCCAAGTCAGTCATGGAAAATTTGTCATGCAAAGAAGTCTTGACAGTCGAGATGATGGATGAAGTGCTCCTAGTGAAAACCAAGTCATCAACATAGAGAGCCAAGAAGAGAAGGGCATTCTCCTTCCTTAAGATATAGACATTCAGATCTGAGTGGCATCTGGAGAACCCAATTCAGAGAAGAAAGGAGTCCATTTTAGCATACCAAGCTTGTGGAGCTTGTTTGAGGTCGTAGAGAGACTTGTGTAGTTTACAAACCAATGAAGAATCTTGAATGAATCCTTGTGGCTGCTCCATGTAAAGTTCATGTAGATCTCCATGAAGAAATACATTATTCACATCCATTTGATGTACAACCCAACCATGACCTGTAGAAATAGAAAGTAGCAAGCGAATGGATTTCATTTTGGCAGTAGGGGCAAAGGTCTCACTGTAGTCAATGCTCAGTACTTGAGAGAAACCTTTTGCCACAAGTTGTGCTTTATAATTATCAACTAAGCCATCCACTGCAAATTTGGTTCGATAGAGCCACTTACAATGAACTAGTTTTCTTCCCTTAGGAAGTGGAACAAGATCCCATGTTTTATTCTGCATTAAAGAGTTGTACTCTTCCTCCTATTGGCATTTTTACTGCAACCCAAATGTGTTTCCCAAAAGCTTCTATGAACTTGCCACATCCAATAATAAAAGTCTAGGAAATGTATGGCCAACTTGATGAGAACAATGATAAGGGTCATTCTCCTACACTTTGGATTCTGTAAAATAAAGGAGGGTATTCCCTAAAATGTGCTCTTACCATACAACATTAAATGATTCATTTGCACTTGGATAAGCTATAGATAGATTCCCCATAATGCTAAAAGGATGAAATCCTTCAAGAAATTGGCTATTCCTTGAAAAGGCTTGGGTCCAATTAAAAGAGAATCACAAATACAACTAAAGTAAATTGATAGGAAATGATTGAATAAAATATCCTGAGGCCATAACATAAAGCATTAGAGAATAAAAGGTGATTAGAATTCCAGTGCCATATCCCAACACACAGAATCAAAAGAGAAAACTAAACTACAAGGAAAATTTCATCTTAAGCACTTATGATATATATGAATCGCATTACAATCCATAGATCTATACTTGATTTTATTACTTCTTTATGAATCCTATTTGTTATCTTGCATGAACTTACTGGTTAACTGAAGCATTTAACCGATCCTTTGAACCAGAGCTATAGTTAAACATAATTCACAGTAAAGAACAAATGAAGATCAATGAAAATCATCTTGGATCAATATTTCATTAATAATCCATGCAAAGTATCACAATAGGAGATAAAATAAACTCCAAATATTCATGGGATTGACACAAACATGCTCAAGAAACCCATGATTAACTAATTTCTCATATCTGACTCAAAACTTTAAAACCTGGACTTACAATTCATACTCTCCATATCACTAGACTCTTATTTCTCATATTTCAGGTATTTCAGCAGACCTCTCTCTCAGCCCAAAATTCCCTTTTATAAAACAAGGGAGCCAACAAGATTCAAGATGGAGAGTGCACATGTCCATTTTTTATTGGACTATTCACCCCAAATAAGTTACATTTACATCATTCATTTTTGGAGAGGAAAAGAAAAAGACCAGAATAACCATTAGTTGATATGGAGGAAAGAAACCATCGCTCCAAAGGTTGCTCACTTTACACCGAAGGCATGCTTAACCATTATAGTACTTATTCCACCTTAGTACCTTGTACTTGAAGTTGAAAGAAGAATGCATTTTTCAAATATAACTTCTAAGGCCAGACCTGTATTATACATGATCAAGTTGCAATTCTCAACTATAACATTCATAATTCAAGTTCATCAGTGAACACATTTTTCCATCATTCAAAATCCTCCTTGGAGGGCCACTTGAAAGCCACAAATTGATCAACCTTGTTTTGATAGGGTGCATACTTCACCATTATCAATGTGGCCTTTTTATCAATGTTTTCTAAGAAACAAATGACAAAAGACAACTTTTCCAAAGTATTCTCTAGCATGCAGATTTCAGCATTTTTGCATATCTCATGTGTTTGAGAAATCATTATATTTTTCATTTGATCCTTCCAAACCTACGGGGGTTTGAATTCATCCTAACTGTGCAAAATATGCGGCAATGGGGTCAAGTCCTTTCCATCATATACATCCTTTAACAACTTAATCTTGGACTCCATAGGGGCGAAAAATCCTTGAAACTTCTGCTCAACAACTCCCTTGGAAAATTGATATGTTGCTATAACTCTAGGATATTTATCCCCATGCTGTTTTTCCTATACTGCCATGAGTTTCAACTTCTCCATTCTGGGGCTCCATCTGTTCAGCTATGGGATGGCTAATTCTCTATCCCTTGGAAAAAAATTTAGTGCTTGCAACATTAGGACATAATTTGCATGAACACTATTTAGCTTACCTTGGACCCTTCTGTTTAAATGTTTCAAAATAGTGTCCACTATCATTGAATTGCTTCTACTTGCTGCATCCCAAATTTTTCATACCATCTCCCTATACTCCTCAACTTGATGAATCAATTTATCCCTAGAGAGTCCTCCTCCTGGGCTACTAGCCCTCTCAATTGCAATAGGAACTTGTCCCATATTATATGAAACAATAGACAAAGATTGTGCTTGTTTAGAAGGTTGAGACTACTCTACTGGTGGGTCAAAGATAGTGTGGCTAGAACTAGCTTTCCCTTGAGACCTCATGGTGTCCATTTGTTGATTCAATAAAGCCAATTCAGTTTCTAACTCTGCTACCTTTTGTTGACTTATTATATTCAATAATAATGTCATTATATTAGCCTCTTAGAGTATCCCGGTCTTTGTCAAATATTCAACAATTCCCCTAGTGAATTTGGCAACATTTACGAGCATATCAGCAGCTTCAAATTTTGGGGTGTCAGCAACTCTCCTCACATCCAAGTGACCACTAAAATAAGATGGTTCTACAAAAATTGGTTTTTTAGGCCCAGTGAATAGAGAGTAGATTGCCAAAGCATCCCATTCCTTACTAAAGGTTGATTCTTTGAGTGCTAATGAAGCCTCCTCATCAGTTGCAAGAAGTGGCCTATTGGCCTGTCTTATTGTGTCAAACACCATAGCATGAGCGATAGCCCATTCAGAAAGTAGCAATACTCCACTTTTTTGTACCAATGCTTGGCCCTGCTCTGGTGTTATTTCTTTGAATCTTTCCTTCATTTGCAACCTGAATTTAGATTGGATTACCTACTTTGGGAGCTCTGGGTGCAGAATTCTCTCATCTGCCACCTTCTCATAATATAGTGAGAGATTTCGCCTCCATACAAATTATTTAAAAGCATTAGTTTGAATAAAAGAGTCATCCATCATGAACTCTTTGCAGGCTTCTATCCTCAAAACATCATTACTTGTTATTCCTTTGATTTCATCTTTTTCCTAACCTCGAAGTAACTTCCCTTGAACTTGTTGCAGTGTCAATTGGGTCTGATGAATTTTCATCTGGAGTCACAATAATTTCTTCATCCTCATCACCATCACAATCGATCATCCTTGTTCTTTCAACCTTCTGCCTCTTTGGTGATGGTGGGTAGGCCTACTCTGAAAACCTCGGAGAAGAATCCAGATCAACAATATTTGGCATTGACTTCCCTAAAGAAGATGGTGCAATATTTTTAGCAACATCTTCAGCTCTACTTCCCCTTCTTCTAGAAAAAACCTTTATCTTCTTTTGGGGCTGATAAGTAGGCCTCTCCTCCAATCTTACTTCACAGTAATCCTTGATAATTTGTAATTTTCCCCTTTCTTCCACAACCCATTCATCTTTCAAAACCCCTACCAAACTCTCAAAATTATCAATGGCATATATCACCCTACTTAAATCATCTTTGGCATCAAGAATGGGATTGAAACCAGGTATTCTCTCATGTTTACTTTTTACCATTTTAGAGTAGGAAATGTAAATTTCCTTTCTCTCCTCTTGTAGATCCAAATCAAAAATATTCCCGATGATTTCCTCAGGAAAGGAGAAATTGTGGACAAAGGTTTTGGTCTGATGCTTTACCTTTATTTGACAGATAAAACCCTCAGGATCATGATACCTCGGGCATATATTCTTTAGCCTATAAGGCCTTAGTAATATGTGTAACTCCTTCCATCCTCCCTTTGCCATAACAAAATCGGCATATGTTGTATACTTAGGGAAGAAAGATCCTTTCTTCTGTTCAGCTAGCAAGTGGAGTTCTTGAGCACCTCCCAACTACCTCATGATTTCCAAAAATCTAATTCTAAGGGGCACCTCCCTTGGCAGAACCTTTGGGTTGACATTGGTGCCGAAAACCCTAAAAACTATTGTGTTATGATAGGGGATAATGTCTCCCCAATTGTGCATTAAGTTCAATCTAGGTCTCCTCTCCATTAGCCTCAAGAAATCATGAATTTCCTTTGGAATCCTCGGGGGATCACGAACCAGAGCCTTTCTTAACTTGGATCCAAAGACATTATGGAATGTTACATAATCAAACTTGTGATCATGCATGTCAAGGATCCTAGTCCAATATTGGACAAGATTTTCGATACTACCTTCCTTCTTCTTTAATTCCATATCCTTTTCAAACATAGCTTGATGCCTATACACAAAAATGTGGATTAACAAGGAAAACCACTTGAATCCAACCCAATTCTTCCCCTCCTTTAGGGCTACCAGACACGAGTGCATTTTCTCTGCTAGGTAAGTGGAAAAATCATGCACCAAGTCAAAACCCGAGTGCTGGAGATTTACAACCATATACATAATATTGGTAGGCAGGGTTGTCTTTAAACTGACTCCCAAAACTTGACATAAAACACAATCAGTCTTCTTGAAATAATTGGAGAAATAGTCCATAGGAAAAGGTTCCAGCTCATTCTTGCCAATCACTACCTTTTTCTAAAACTTTCCTCTTCACGAGACAACCAAATGAAGTACCAAAAGGGATGTTCTGAAAAAAACCTTAGTATTTCTATACTCTTCTCTAAAAACCTCAAGGTTGACAGGAACCATATCTAGACTCCATTCGTGCAAGCTGAAAATCTCTGTGATTTCTTATCTGGTTATCTTAATCATTTCTACACCAGCTTGAGTTCTGACAACTCGGGTCACAAGGTCATATCTCACAAAAAAATCCTTTAAAAGATCTACATCCAAGTAGACATTAGGAACCACCAACTTACGCAAGTCCAACCTCCATGGGTTACACAAAGGGACCGACAAATTCTTGTTCCCAAACCAATTAGAGAACATTTGTCACCTGATATATGGTAACTCGACATCTCGAATTACACATTGCTTGTCTATTAACCCTTCCAAGAGTAAGGGCCCATAGAACAAAACCTTTCCCTCCTACTTCTTGTTAGTAGAGGGCTTTAAAAAATCAATAACATCTTGGGAGAGAGACTTGGTAGTGGTGTCAGAACCAGTACTTCAGGCCTTGGGTGCCATTTATATCAGACAGATGATAACTCGAGCTATGGTTTTCTTATTTTCAAATGGAAAGCAGTTATAATTTCCTCACTATAGCTTGAAATAGAAAATACTTCATGATTCTAGAATCCCCAACAATTATCTAGACAAGCTTTAAAAGAAAATCTATCCAAACAATTCTTTAGGAATGGAATAAGAAACAGTCACTAATTGGTCATCAAGCAACCATCAAATCTTCTGAAATCACAAGAAATGGCATACGTGCTACTTACAGTTTCACTTAAAAAACATCAAATTTAGTGAGACTGGAAAATCACAACGGCTTGCTCCACTCGGTACTAGGCAATTCTTCCTCAGTGTAGAGATACAGCACGAAAATAGCAATTCGCTGATATTTTGGGATTTAATTATGGGAGCAGAGTCAAACTCGACCATTACTATTCACTCGCACAAGATAAAATGGCTATAGTACAACACCAACTTATTTCAAATGCGAACCCTTGATCAAAAGAAATGTAGTCCATGAGAACTACTCAGATTAAGTCAAAATAGTTTTAAAATGCCACGTCCATTCTCCAATCTTTAGGAAAACATGAAATTCACCTACAGGGCACCACTTCAACATGAAATAGGCCCCACCTTGATCATCCATTGTACAGAATCGACATCCATGTGTCAACAATTCACACACCTCACAACATTATTAAAACAAAATTTTTAATTGCATGAGGTCAGCGAGGAACGACCACGATGCATTGGTAAGGAAGCAACTGTCAGCACTGGCATCCATCATCGGTCAACAAACAAAGGTGGTCCCCACAATCATATGTGACAGGTGGTGGAATCTCACATGCCGCACATAACTTTGATAATGTCAGCAAGAGACCCTGTGAGGTCTATGATAAATGACCATGATGCAGGTCACTTCATCCGACGGCTACATAATTTGCACGTGTAAAAAGGTTATTTATAAAACAGGGACTGACTAGGTGGACGGGGAAAAGATCTTCGAGGCCAAAATATTTTTTTAGAAATTAATCTAAAACATTTGTCAAACCAACACTAAGGCAAATAGAAAATAGTCAGACATAAGAGACCGAGAGGATAGGTAAAGAGGGGGCAGTAAAGTCATGACCTCAAAGGGGTTAAAACCACACTTAAACGACTGACCACTGTTAATGATAAGTCAACGTTCGAAAAGAAAACCCACCTAATTAGAGCCAAGGATAAAATAAAAAAGTACCACAAAAAAAGGGGAAGAAATTAAAAGCTCAACCAGTGGCTCCAACTGGGGATGTATTCCCGCTGTGGGCATATAAAGATCTTAGAATCTATGGTTACGTAGACCAGATACAGAGAGAACCAAAACTAGGGACTTTTCTAGATAGGACAAGTAGAAAAAAATCAAAGAAAAAAAAAAACAATCAAACCTATATACAATATTTATAGGACTACACAACGTACATGGAAAAAGAGCCATTTCAAGAGAAATAGTATATCAAGAACTATCCATGTACTGGCAGTTCAAGAACTTCACTTGTAAGTGGCTATAAGAAATATGAATCTTCTCCATGTGTATCCATAACAATATATGGGCCTAGCCAAAGGGGGTCAAACTTTCCATGCTTGCCCTTATCTTCTAATCTAGCATTCCAGAGAAACACCATTGTTCCAACATCAAATTTTCTTTCAACTTCTTTTTTGTCATAAAGATGCTTTACCTGAAGCTGCAACCTTTCATTTCTCTTATGAGCTTCTCTTCTAGTTTCGTCCAATTGGTTCAATTCTTCCATTCTGTGTTGCATCTCTTCACACACATCATCATCATACTCTTGGAAAAACTTGTACATCTTCAACAAGTTATTTTGAGGAATACATGCCTCCATCCTGTAGACTAAGTTAAAAGGTGAATGACCAATTTCCTTCTTGTAAATTATCTTGTTAGCTCATAGCGCTAGTTTTAACTTTGAATCCCAAGCCCTTTTGTTCTTCTCAATCATGCGCTTAATAATCTTCATCAGGCTCTTATTACTCGATTCTACCTGTCCATTTCCTTGGGGGTGATAAGGGGAAGAATATGAAACAGTTATACCATATTGATCACAAAAATTAACAAATTCCTTTGACCTAAAACACATTGCATTATCTGAAACAATTCTTTCAGGTACCCCAAATTGGCTTAAGATATTATTAGTCAAAAAATCAATAACAACTTTACTTGTGGCCTTTCTGGCTGGGATTGCTTCAATCCATTTAGTAAAGTAATCAGTTGCCACCAATATCCATTCATGTCCTCTACTATATTTTTTAGATATCTCCCCTATGAAGTCAATACCCCATTGCTTGAAAGGAGCCAAAAAAGACATAGGTCTCAATGAAAAATTGCCAGAAATTTTTAACTTTCCAGCAAACCTCTGACAGGAATCACATTTTTTAACATATCTGTGAGCATCCTTGAACACAGTAGGCCATTAGTATCCTGCTCTTAGAATCTTATGAGCCATTGTATTAGCCATGTAATGGCCTCCACGGGCTCCTTTATGCATTTCAATCAGTAGATCCTTAGCTTGGTCTCCATCAACACATCTGAGTATAATACCTTCAGGGTTCCTCCACCAGAGCTCACCATAAATAATGACATATCTAATTTCGTGTAGTTTAAGAATTATTTTCTCAGTAACAGGCATACCTTTAGGGAATTACATCGTCTGTAAATACTCAACAATCCTCCTATACCAGCCACAAGTTTGCATATCACAGATAGGCACAATGTTCTATTGCTCTATCTAGTTTATTTGATTTACCTCTAGATTTTCCTCAGCCATTAATTTGGCTAGACCCTAAACCCTTACAAGATCGGTAATTTGTATGTCAATATTAAACTCCTGGATTCTATTTATCCACCTGCATCTTCTTCCTGTAGTCTCTTGCTAGGTGAAAATATCTTTAACTCTTGTTGTTGGTACATATGCCACAACAATTGCTCCCATTAGATAAGGCTTTAAATTCTTAACTGCCTTTACTAGAGCATATGCCTACTTTTCAAATATATCATATTTCAATTTTGTAGCTTGCAATGATTTACTGAAGAATGCAATTGGCTGCTCAAAGCCATCATTGTTTTTCTGTAACAACACATGAGCTATAGTGTGAAAAGAGGAAAAAGTAAACAACTAGAATGGTTTTGAATAATTAGGTGACTTGAGGATAGGGGCCTACTTAATTGCATCTTTAATAGCGTGGAAGGCTTTGGATGGTTCCCTTGTCCATACTATTTTTTCTCCTTTTTTCAACATCTTGGATATTGGGCAGATAGTTTCAGCAAAATTTGTGACAAACCTTCTTATAAAATTTATCTATCCAAAGAAAGATTGGATGCCCTTTACATTTCTTGGTTGTGTAATTTTTTCAAAAACACCCACTCTTTCAGGATCAATCTAAACCCCATCCTTTGAAACAAGATGCCCCAATAGTTTTCCTTCTTTTACCCTGAAGGCACACTCCCTAGGATTCAGAGATATCCCATATTCCAAAGCTCTAATAATTTTTTTCTCTAAGTGAGAACAATGGTCCTCCTCACTCTTTCTATGGGCAATAAGATCATCTTGGTAAATTGCAAGGAACAGATCAACAAAATCAACAAAGGCTAGATCCATAGCCCTTTGAAAAGTTGCTCCTACATTTATTAGTCCAAATGGTATTCTTACATAAACATATGTCCCCCATGGGGTGGTGAAAGAAATCTTGAATTGATCTGACTCCTTGACCATTACTTGGTTATAACTAGAAAATCCATCCATCATTGATTGTAGTTCACATCCTATGACCTTTTTCAACATAGCCTCCATATTAGGTAGTGGGTAATTGTATTTTAAAGAAGCAACATTCAAATTCCTAAAGCCGACACACAACCTAATATCCCCGTTATTTTTCCTAATAGGTACCAAGTTAGAAACCCAAGCTGAGTGCCTAATTGATTTGATAATTCCTTCCTCCCTCAGTTTGAAAAGCTCCTCTTGCATTTTAGGTTGTAGGGTGGGATTAATTGGTCTTTGTTTTTGCCTGAAAGGCTTCATATCAGGTTTCAATGGGATCTCATGTTGGAATAAGTCCTCCCTATATGCTTTAAGGTCTTCATACGAACAAGCAAAAACATGTATATATTTCCTAAGCAAGGTAATCAAAATGCTTCTAACATGTGGCTTCATTTTATTTCCAGCATAAACATTCTTAGGAGCACTTTTTGTTCCTAAGTTTATTTCTTCCAGATCATCCTTATGAGATGGTTCTTGCTTAGCTTTTGACATATCAGGGCCATCAAAAATCATTTCAAGAGCAGCTAAACCCCGAGGGATGGTATTTTTTTTTAGATGAATCACTTCATTCCCAAAGAAGATTTCCTTCCCATCAATTTCTATTACAAACGAGCCAAAATCAATTTTCTGGCTCTCATACTGATCCACACAATGCAAGAATTTCAAAATGTATGTGCCATCATCAAACACTTGCCAGCTATAGATGTTATCAGGTATTGTAGGCCTGGATTCTACTTCTATTTGTGAGATGCCACCAAAAGTGACATCATCAAGTTTAACAACAATATTTGCTAATAAGTCAACCTTAGAATTTTGTCCTCTTTGAACCCATTCGATACCAAAAGCACTAAAACCTTCAATGGTATCCCACACTACAATTCTGTATTGCCTAAGTCTTTTATCTTTAGCTGCAAAGCGAGATCTAATCTAGGAAAAAACTAACCCAGAATCTCCCAAAAATTTTAATACTTTAATAACATGATTTGAATCTATCTTCAGATTGAGTATGAGAGCCTCATACTCAACAACATTGTTGGTACACGAAAATTGTAACAGGAAAGAATATTTGAATTTTTTACCTTGTGGGGAAGTAAAGAAAATTCCTGCTCCTAAGCCATCTCTGGAACAATCTCCATCAAAATGCATTATCCATAAGTCACCTTCTGATGATATCTTCAGTATCTCTTTATAAATAGGTGTTGACTGGATCTCTTCTTCTATTCTATCTTCCTCAACACGGAAGTTTTCTAAATCAATTTCCACAAAGTTGATACTAATAGGTTTTGGTGATTCCTCCACATTTTCAATCATGTGAGGGGTTGTCTTCTCCCTATCTACCTTAACATATTTTTTTTCAATAGAAAATGTAGCGAAAGACATATCACATTGTATGCTCCCACCCATTGAAGCACTCCAAGGCCTAGATAATAACATGCCATAAGTAGGTGGGATATCCACCACTGTAACACTCATGTGTAGCTCTTTCTTAGGAAATGCTGCCAGTCTATATGGAACATTATTTATAATACCTATGACAAGAACTTCCCAAGAATCCATTGCATAACATTTACCATTTGTACTATCTACTCTTAGACCCATTGCATGCATTATTTTCACTGGCATCACATTGTTAGAAGCTCTCGAGTCAATCATACAATTTCTCAACATTTTCCCATCAATAATCAGGCTTAAGAAAAAAGGATTGACATGGTTGGGATTAGCAGTAATAGTAGTTCCTAGTATATTTGAGGGGTTTTTGTGATATTTCCTTCCATAGCCTTTTGCTTTACTTGCTCCTTTTTGAATCTGACTGGTCAGAAACCACTTTACTCTTTCTACTTTTAGGAATATTGTTAATAAGTGCAACATTTTTGTCCTTATGTTCATCTATTTGCATCATTTCTAAGAAAGGAATAGTAACCCTAACTTGTGAAAGTACTTGGAACATATCTATTGAAGTGTAATTTGGTAACTCAGGAAAATTTGTGTTTTCAGAAATTACCTTTTCTTTTCCCTTGAGAGTTTCATCATTAGAAGAGTGCTGATTATTTTCTTTGGTGTTTTGGGGTATAGATTCATTATTTTTCTTGGTCTTGTCAAATTTATTTTCCCATATCCTGGGCTCCCTTATTCCCTTAGGCTTTGAATCAACATTCTTAGCCTCCAAACTAGTATTTGTTCTAGTTACATCCTTTTCTTTTATGAAGAGGTTGCATGGCTTACCTGAATCACCTGGAATAGTTATGTTTCTCAACTATATGTTATTTGTTGCCCTAGAAACTAAGGCAACAATGTACTTTTCAATTTCTTCATCGGAAGGTCTTCTCAAAATAGTATTATCCACCTCTAGTTCATTCTTAAAACAGTCATTATTGTCTCCTTCATTCAAAAACACTTGTTGGTGGTGTACATCATTATGTTGTCTCTGAACATCGACATCCATACCACAAGGCTCATCATCTAAGGTATAATCATCATAGGCCAGATTAGCTGGTCCTAATAATACATTTGTCATTGTATCCTGATCCTAGGGAGACTGAGCATCTCCCTGATCATCCTGAGATTCTACCATATTTTGTGCTATTGCACACTATTGTGGAGAATGTGGAATTCCACATACTTCACACCAAGGTAAATTTTATGTGGCATTCAGAGAATGCCTCTATAAAGGATTAGGTGGAACTTGATTTTTTCTTTGGTTTCCTTGCAAGGGTTTTCCATTATTCCAATTGGTGTTATAGGGATAGTCATATAGCCTGGGGGGCCTTTCATTTCTTTAAAAATGAGGCTTGTCATTTTTTTCTTGTTTCTGCACTAGGGTAGGGACTTGATCTATCTTCTCATCACCAACAGTAAGTTTACCAACCTTTTCAATCTGATTTTTGGTGCCTTTAAAAGTTTTAGGATCTTCTCTTCTCCCCACTTTACCAGAAGCTCTTCTATTATTTTCAATGTTCGCTGCCATCTTGTATTCCTACCTCAAATTTTTAGGGTCTTTATCTCTTAATAAATAGAACATTTTAGCATCATAAGAGTTACAATACACAACTAAACATGCACTTTCATTAGGCCTGAAATATGCAGGAACTCTTGTCATAGCCTTCTAGAAACAAGCATTAAACTCAGTAACCAGTTCATTATGCCCCTTGGTAATGTTATTTAAATCTGGGGTCAGTTTGATCCCCGTATTATTCCTTGAAAACTATGCAAAATTCATCTCTGGATTCAATACTAGCATCTTCAACTAATGAATACATAAAGTATTTCATTGCTACGTCATCATCCCATAGCTCAAAGTCTTGAACAAAGCCTTGAAAAGATTTCAAATGGTCTTCCCCACTAAAAGAATTATTACCAGTGAATTTTGGGAGATGCTTTCTTGCATTATCTGGGACTGGATTAGGATACCCCCGAATATTACCAAAACACAATTGTCTGTATCTATCAATTTGGGGTGCTTTGTTGCTAAATATATTTCTTATCATTCCCCCTTTTATCCTTTTCACCATTACCTTGTTGTTCATCCTTTCCAATGCTTCCCTCTTTGTCCTCTAAGTAAGAACTAAATTTTTTATGACCACCTCCACCTCCACCACCTTGGTTACCACAACCCCCACCTTTAGGAATTTTCTTCTCATAATTATTGCTCAATGACTCATTCTCGCTCTTTCCTGAACCAAAAGTTTGGGGAGTAGGTATAGATATCTTTAGGAAAGCTATCTTTCTTGCCATTTTGGCATTAGCAGCTTCTATTTCTGCCTTTATCAGATCAACCTGCAACTGATCATTTATTAGTTACAATCTTAGGAGCTCGGGGTTTTGGGGAAAATCAGATGGCCTGGGATTAGCTTCATTATTTATTTCATCACTATTATTAAGAAGATTTTTATAATTTGAAAAACTATACGCATGTTTCTGAGGTTGATCAACATGAGCTTTCCCATGGTCTACAAAGGTTGTCTTCTTGGATCCAACAAATGGATTTGAAGTTTTGGTAGCTTCTATAGAAGGGGTATGTATGAGAGTGGCAAAAGTTCCCATAGAGACTCTTGCTTTAGGGACTTCACAAGCCCTATCAGCAGCTACCTTAGTCACCATTTCCTCAAAGGTTTTTCTCTTATCTTCTTCTTCCCTCATCTTTTCAACTTTCTTTTTCTGGGCATTTCTTTCGGACTGCTTAGCCCGGAATCTCTCCAGATTCTCTTTTCTTATTTTGTCTCTATTATCTTCTGCCTCTTGCAACCTCTTTTCTTCTTCAATTAAGTTTTGCATATCCTTGTCTATATCCATTTCATTCTCAAGGATATCTCCTACCTCACTTGGAGCAGGACTATAGTAAGGTTGTTTTGCCTGACCTTCATCTTGAAGCAAAGGTGTTTCCTCATTCCAAGAGGTCCCTCGTGGTTTGAAATTTTGTCCAGTAAAAACATACATAGTAATAAGTGTTGTGGGTTCTGGGAACTTTTTATCTTGTTCCCAACAACCCCATTACTCCTCCTCTTTAGACATATCAGCTTCAATTTCTCGGGCCATTTCAAAAGGAAAACTATCATGATCTACTTTAGACACAATAACATCTGAGGAATCTCCACTGACAAAATTACCATTCATTTTTGCATTTAAGGTAGGAGAAGAAATAATAGGAGATGAAACAGACTTACTTGGGGTATCATTTACTTTTACCCATTTCTTGTCATGTCTCGGTTCGAGCTCTAGCATTGGCTCTGGGTTCTTTTTTGCATAGTTTCTAGTATTCTTCATGGTCTTTGGTGTACAAGGAATCTCCTTTGCACGTTTCTATTTGTACTTTGTATGAATAGTTGTGTTCGACATATCAAAGTCACCACCCAAAATATTGGGAATTATGAAGTGATTGCACTTTGCTTTTGCACTCGTGACTTTGGACAAGAGTTTGAACATTACCCGACACACTAACAAAGAACTTAGGAAAACTAGACACATGCACCGAATATGACAAATTAGGCACATAATTTAAACCAAGTATATTGTAACAAATGACTCTGACTAAACCAGTTCTGCACTAGAGAGTTATCATTCGATAGTTCCCCAACATAGTCGCCATTCTGTTGGCATTTTTTACTGCAACCCAAACGTATTTCCCGAAAGCTTCTATTAACTTGCCACATCCAATAACAAAAGTCTAGGAAACGTATGGCCAACTTGATGAGAACAATGATAAGGCTAATTCTCCTACACTTCGGACTCTATAAAATCTAGGAAGGTATTCCCTAAAATGTGCTCTTACCATACAACATTAAATGATTCATTTGCACTTGGATAAGCTACAGATAGATTCCCCATAATTCTAAAAGGATGAAATCCTTCAAGAAATTGGCTATTCCTTGAAAAGGCTCGGGTCCAGTTAACAGAGAATCACAAATACAACTAAAGTAAACTGATAGGAAATGATTGAATAAAATATCCTAAGGCCATAACACAAAACATGAGAGAATAAAATGTGATCAAAATTCTAGTGCCATATCCCAACGCATGGAGTCAAAAGAGAAAATTGAACTACAGGGAAAATTTCATCTTAAGCACTTATGATCTATATGAATCACATTACAATCCATAGATCTATACCTGAGTTTATTACTTCTTTATGAATCCTATTTTTTTATCTTGCATGAACTTACTGGTTAACTAAAGCATTTAACCGATCCTTTGAACCAGAGCTATAGTTAAACATAATTCATAGTAAAGAACAAATGAAGATCAATGAAAATCATCTTGGATCAATATTTCATTAATAATCCATGAAAAGTATCACAATAGGAGAGAAAATAAACTCCAAACATTCACGAGCTTGACACAAACATGCTCAAGAACCCCATGATTAACTAATTTCTCATATCTGACTCAAAAATTTAAAACCTAGACCTACAATTCATACTCTTTATATCACTAGACTCTTATTTCTCATATTTTAGATATTTCAGCAAACTTCTCTCTCAGCCCAAAATTCCCTTTTATAAAAAAAGGGAGCCAATAAACTTCAGGCTGGAGAGTACATATGTCTATTTTTTATTGGACCGTTAACCCCAAATCAGTTACATTTACATCATTCGTTTTTGGAGAGGAAAAGCAAAAGATAAGAATAATCATTAGTTGATATGGAGGAAAGAAACCGTTGCTCCAAAGGATGCTCACTTTACACCAAAAGCATGCTTAACCATTATAGTACTTATTCCACCTCAGCGCCCTGTACTTGAAGTTGAAAGGAGAATGCATTTTGCAAATATAACTTCTAAGGCCAAACCTGTATTATACATGACCAAGTTGCAATTCTCAACTATAACATTCATAATTCAAGTTCATTAGTGAACACCTTTTTCCATAATTCAAAATCCTCCTCGGAGGGCCACTTGAAAGCCACAACCTGATCAACCTTGTTTCGGTAGGGTGCATACTTCACCATTATCGACATGGCCTTTTTATCAAACTTTTCTAAGAAACTAATGAAAAAAGACAACTTTTCAAATGTATTCTCCAACATGCGGATGTCAGCATTTTTGCATATCTCATGTCTTTGATCAATCATTGTATTGTTCATATGATCCTTCCAAACCTACAAGGGCTTGACTTCATCCTAACCATGCAAAATATTCGGCAATGGGACGAGGTCATTTCCATCATATGCATCCTTTAACAACTTAATCTTGGACTCCATAGGGGTGAAAAATGCTTGAAACTTCTACTCAACAACTCCCTTGACAAATTGATATGTTTCTATAACCGTAGGATATTTATCCTCGTGCTATTTTTCCCCTACTACCATGAATTTCAACTTCTCCATTCTGGGGCTCCATCTGTTCAGCAATGGGATGGCTAATTCTCTATCCCTTGGAAACATTTTCAGTGCTCGCAACATTAGGACATAATTTGCATGAACACTGTCTAGCTTACCCTGGACCCTTCTATTTAAATGTTTCAAAACACTATCCACTATCACTGAATTGTTTCTCCTTGCTGCATCTCAGATTTGTCGTACCATCTCCCTATACTCCTCAACCTGATGAATCAATTTCTCCCTAGAGAGTCCCCCTCCTGGGCTACTAGCCCTCTTAATTGCAATAGGCAGTTGTCCGATATTATATGGAACAATAGCCAAAGACTGTGCTTGTGTAGAAGGTTGAGACTGCTCTACTTGTGGGTCGGAGACAGTGTGGCTAGAAATGGCTTGCCCTTGAGACCTCACGGTGTCCATTTATTGCTTCAATAAAGCCAATTCAGTTTCTAACTCTGCTACCTTTTGTTGACTCTTATTATATTTAATAATAATGTCATTATATTGGCCTCTCAGAGTATCCCGGTCCTTGGTCAAATCTTCAACAGTTGCCCTGGTGAATTTGGCAGCATTTATGATCATATCAGCAACTTCCAATGCTGGGGTGTCAGCAACTCTCCTCACAACCAAGTGACCACTGAAATTTGATGGTTCTACAATAATTGGTTTTTTAGACCTAGTGGATAGAGACCAAATTGCCAAAGCATCTCATTCCTCACTAAAGGCTGATCCTTTGAGTGCTAATGTAGCCTCCTCATCAATTGCAAGAAGTGGCCTATTGGCCCTTCTTATTATGTCGAACACCACAACATCAGGGATATCCCATTCAGAAAGTAGCAATACTCCACTTTTTGTACCAATGCTTGACCCTGATCTAGTGTTATTTCTTTGAATATTTCCTTCATTTGCAACCTGACTTTAGATTGGATTACCTACTCTAGGAGCTCTGGGTGTAAACTTCTCGCACATGCCACCTTCTCAAAATATAGTGAGAGTTGTGCCCTCCATACAAAGTCTTTAAAAGTGTTAGTTTGAATAAAAGAGTCATCCATCATAAACTCTTTGCAGGCTTCTATCCTCAAATCATCATTACTTGTTA
This sequence comes from Sequoiadendron giganteum, assembly GCA_007115665.2. NCBI lineage: Eukaryota > Viridiplantae > Streptophyta > Pinopsida > Cupressales > Cupressaceae > Sequoiadendron > Sequoiadendron giganteum. Next base: position 251,922,357 of record CM021103.1, read on the forward strand.
TTCCTTTGATTTCATCTTTGCCTAACCTCAAAGTAACTGCCCCTAAATTTGTTGCAGTGTCAACTAGGTTTGATGGAATATCTTGATGCATTTCATCTAGAGTCAAAATAATGTCGTCATCCTCATCACCATCACAATCGATCATCCTTGTTCTTTCAACCTTCTGCCTCTTTGGTGATGGTGGGCAGGCCTACTCTAAAAACCTCGGAGGAGAATCCAGATCAACAATATTTGGCACTGACTGCCCTAAAGAAGATGGTGCAATATTTTTAGCAACATCTTTAGCTCTACTTCGCCTTCTTCTAGAAAAAACCTTTATCTTGTTTTGGGGCTGATAAGTAGGCCTCTCCTCCAATCTTACTTCACAGTACTCCTCGATGGTTTGTGATTTTCTCCTTTCTTCCACAACCCGCTCATCTTTCAAAACCCCTACCAAACTCTCAAAATTATCAATGGAATATATCACCCTGCTTAACTCATCTTTGGAATTAGGTATGGGATTGAAACCATGTATTCTCTCCTTTTTAATTTTTACCATTTTAGAGTAGGCAATGTACATTGCCTTTCTCTCCTCTTGTAGATCCAAATCTAAAATATTCTTGATGATGTCCTCAGGAAAGTAGAAATTGTGGACAAAGGTTTTGATCCAATGGTTTGCCTTCATTTGAGAGATAAAACCCTCAGGATCATGATTCTTGGGGCGCACAGTCTTTAGCCTATAAGGCATAAGTAATATGTGTAACTCCTTCCATCCTCCCTTTACCATAACAAAATCAACAAATATTGTATACTCAGGGAAGAAAGATCCTTTCTTCTGTTCAACTGGCAAGTGGAGTTCTTGAGCGCCTCCCAACTACCTCATGATTTCTAGAAATCCAATTCTAAGGGTCACTTCCCTTGGTAAAACCTTTGGGTTGACATTGGTGCCGAAAACCCTAAAAACTGTTGTGTTATGATAGGGGATAATGTCTTCCCAATTGTGCATTAAGTTCAATTCAGGTCTCCTCTCCATTGGCCTCAAGAAATCTCATGAATTTCCTCTGGAATCCTAAGGGGATCATGAACCAGAGCATTTCTTAACTTGGATCCAAAGAAATTATGGAATGTTACATAATCAAACTTGTGATCATGCATGTCAAGGATCCTAGTCCAATATTGGATAGGCATTTCGATACTACCTTCCTTCTTCTTTAATTACATATCCTTTTCAAACACAGCCTGACCCCTATACAGAAACATGTGGATTAATAGGGAAAAACTCCTGAGTCCAACCCAATTCTTCCCCTCCTTTAGGGCTACCAGACCCAAGTGCATTTTCTCCGCTAGGTAAGTGGAAAAATCATACACCAAGTTGAAACCTGGGTGTTGGAGATTTACAGTCATATACATAATATCAGTAGGCAAGGTTGTCTTTAAACTAACTCCCAAAGCATGACATAAAGCACAAACAATTTTCTTGAAATAACTGGGGAAATAGTCCACAACAAAAGTTTTCGGCTTAGTCCTGCCGATCACTACCTTTTTTTGATTCTTTCCTCTTCCCGAGACAACCAAAAGGGATGTTCTGAACAAACCCTTAGTATTTCTATACTCTTCTTTGAAAACCTCAAGGTTGATAGGACCCATATCTCGACTCCATTCATGCAAACTAAAAATTTCTGAGATTTCTTCTTTGGTTATCTTAATCATTTCTACACCAGTGCGAGTTCTGACAACTCGGGTCATAGGGTCATATCTCACAGAAAAATCCTTTAAAGTATCTACATCCAAGTAGACATTAGGCACCACTAGCTTACCCAATTCCAACCTCCATGGGTTACACAAAGGGATCAACAAATTTCTGTTCCCAAACCAATTGGAGAACAATTGCCACTCAGTATATGGTAACTCGACATCTCAAATTGAACACTTCTTGTTTGTTAACCCTTCCAAGAGTAAGGGCCCATAGAAAAAAAAAATTCCCTCCTGCTTCTTGTTAGTAGAGGGCTTTAACAAATCAATAACATCTTGGGACAGAGACCTGGTAGTGGTTTCAAAACTAGAACTTTGGGCCTTGGGTGTCATTTATATCAAACAGATGATAACTCAAGCTATGGTTTTCTTATTTTCAAAAGGCAACCAATTATAATTTTCTCCCTATAGCCTTAAACATAAAATAATTCACGATTCTAGAATCCCCAACAATTATCTAGACAAGCTTTAAAAGAAAATCTATTCAAACAATTCTTCAAGAACAAAATGGGAAACAACCATAAAATCTTCTGAAATCACAAGAAATGGCGTACGTGCTACTTACGGTTTCACTTGTAGAACGTCAAAGACAGTGAGACTAAAAAATCACAATAATGGCTTGCTTCACTCAATACTAGGCAATTCTTCCTCAGTGTAGAGATACAACACGAAAATAGGAATTCACTGATCTTTTGGCATTTTACTATGGGAGTAGAGTCAAACTCGACCATTACTATTCACTCGTGCAAGATAAAGCGGCTATAGTACAACACCAACTTATTTCAAATGTGAACTGTTGATCAAAAGCAATGTAGGCTATGATAACAACTTAGATTAATTCAAAACAGTTTGAAAATTCCACGTCCATTCTCCAGTCTTCAGGCAAATAGGAAATTCACCTACCAAGCACCACATCAGCATGGAACGGGCCCCACCTTGATCTTCCATCATACAACATCGATGTCCACACGTCAACAATTCACACACATCGCAACATTATTAAAACTAAAGTTTGAATTGCGCGAGGTCAATGAGGAACGACCACGATGCATTGGTAAGGAAACAGTTGTCAGCACTGGCATCCATCATCGGTCAGTGAACAAAGGTGGTCCCCACAATCACATGCGATAGGTGGCGGCATCTCGCATGCCTCAAATAACTTTGATAATGTTAGAAAGACACCCTACGAGGTCTGCAATAAAAAGCCACGATGCAGATCACTTCATCCGACGGCTACGCAATTTGCACATGCGAAAAGGTTATTTATAAAAGGGGGATTGGCTAGGTGGATGGGGAAAAGACCTTCAAGGCAATTTTTTTTTTTTTTGAAATTAATTTAAAACATTTGTCAACTCGACACTAAGGCAAATAGAAAATAGTTAGATGCAAGAGACCGAGAGGATAGGTAAAGAGGGGTCGATAAAGTCATGATCTCAAAGGGGTTAAAACCACACTTAAACGATCAGCCACCGTTAATGATAAGTCAACGTTCGAAAAGAAAACCAACCCAATTAGAGCCAAGGATAAAATTAAAAAGTACCACACAAAAAGGGGAAGAAATTAAAAGCTCCACCACCTCCATTATGGAGTCCAACTCAACAATACTAGATGCTTCACGAAATGATCATGGATTTGTAGTTGTGGCGATGTAGGAATGTGGAATGTCTTGATGTTGTGATCGAATCCTCCTTGTAATTGAAGGATCCACAACAAGTTTGCCTAGAGACTCAAGTGTTTGGCCAGCCCAATGAGGCATGGTAGGGGATGGAGGATATTTCAAACTCTCTGAAGAGGAAGATGAGATATCATGATCAACTCAATGAGTAGAGGAAGCTTGAGGAAAATCCTCGATGTCAAAATCCTCTAAATCCATTGTGGAGGAAAGAAGAGTAGAGGATGAGCTAGAAGAGCTTTCCTCAAATCGCACACTACACTCAATGAAGAGCTCATGTGTTTTAGGATCCAATAGCTGATATCCTTTGACACCATCAGGGTAACCAACAAAGATACAAGGCCGACTCTAAGGTTCCAAGGCCTTGTGCTTCTCTAAAGGAATATGTGCCCATGCTGGGGAGCCAAAAACTCTAAAATGCCCCACAATAGATTTCCTTCCACACCAAGCTTCAAAGGGAGTGATTCCTTCTAATGCCTTATGTGGAACTCTATTTTGGATGTGAGTAGCACAGTTGATAGCTTCTACCCAATATGCCAGTGCAAGGGAGGGAGTGTGGATCATGCAACCAACCATCTCTTTTAGGGATCTATTTTTCCTCTCAGCTACACCATTTTGTTGTGGTCTATAGGCAACAATATGTTGAAGATCAATCCCTTCAAGAGTACATAATTTCTCAAATCGATGGTTCACATATTCTCTACCATTATCAGTGCGGAGAATTTTGACACACTTTCTAGATTGCTTCTCAGAATGAGCCTTAAACTCCTGAAATCTATCAAAGACTTCTCCTTTGTGTCGAAGAAAGTAGACCCATGTGTATCTAGAATAGTCATCAATGAAGGTGAGAAAATAACGAGCCTTATTGAAAGATAATGATGGAAAAGGACCCGCCAAGTAACTATGAACCAATTCAAGGACTTTTGAATCCCTCCAAGCCTTCCCTTTGTCGAACTTCTCCTCGAGATGTTTTCCCAAGGCACAACTTGAACATACACCAACTGGAAAATTGATTTGAGCAAGACCTGTGACCATATTTTGTTTTCTGAGTTGCTGAAGATAGCGGTAGTTGAGATGACCAAACCGCTCATGCCATAGTTTACTCATAGAATTTGAATGGGTGAGCAATGCAGTGGAATGTGAATTAGGTACAAAATGAGAGAAAGCATACAGGCAAGACTCATGATTGGCCTTATCAACTGCAAGGAGTGCATTATCTTCAAGATTTATGATGCTAACAGAATCTGGAGTGAATTCAACTTTTCTACCATTTTGAGTGATTTGGTAGATAGAGAGAAGGTTGGCTGATAGATCAGGTATGCAGAGGACATCCTAAAATGTACCATTTCCAGTGTCAATTGAACCCTTCCCAATTACTTCCACTAGAGAATCATCCCCGATGAGAATGTGGGGCACTAAACAAGGCTCCAATAAAGAAAAATGTTCTTTAATAGAACCCATGTGATGTGATGCACCCGAGTCAAGAATCCACTCTTTTGAAGAATTAGCAATAGCAACAAGTGCATTTGCTTTCCCTTTACCTGATTTTGAAGAAGGAGTAGAGGATTGTTGAGCAATAGAAGAAGATAGATTAACGTTGTTCTTTTTGAGAAGATGCTTTAATTCATCAATGTGCTTCTTATGACAAGAATGTTCCTCATGACCAGGTTTCTTACAGTAGCTACAAGTTGGCCTTTCCTTCTTTTGAAAATTCCCCTTTGAAGAGGAGGGATTGGAGTAAAATTTAGTTGTTGAAGATGATAGTACTTGATTTCTTTGTGACTTCTTCTTGAACTGCTTTTGTTTGTTTTCAGTTTGCCTTGATTCTTTTTGACCCTTTGGTTGACCATCCATCAAAGCTTGTGAGTGTGAAGGCTTAAGAAGACCCATTGACAGAAGCTTACCTTGCTCTTGCATCAACATTTCAGAAAATGAAGCAAAAAAAGGTGTAGTGAGTGTAGATCCCATTGTCAACCTATGAGTGTGAAAGCTAGAAACAAAGGCTGCAAATTCAACTCCAAGTTTATTTAGATTGTTATAGACAAGTTGAATGTATTTCTTCTCTAAGCCACATGATTTACATTGTGCTCTAAGGTCATTGACCTTTGTTACATAAACCTAGATGTTATCAAAAGACTTTGGATCAAGACTCATTAGTTCATTGTCAATTTGATAACCACAAACTTCATCAGTTGTGCCTTAGAGAGTTTTTAATTTTTCCCATGCATCATGTGAATATTTATGTGCATCAATTTGAAACATTATATCAAGAGAAAAAAAACTCTGTAGACAACCAAGAGCTTTGGTATGTTAAAACATCCAAAGTAGTTTTTCCTTATCAATTGTGGGTTTAGTTACCTTCTTCTCAACATAAGTTGTGTATCCTAGTTGCATTAAGGCATTCCATGCATTTTGATTCCATGTGTTGTAGTTGTAGGGCATGAGCAATGGAAACTTAAATGTACCCATAGTGAAGGAAAAAATAGAGCACAAAGTATGAGAGACGTTCAACCACAAAGACAAAAAGAGACCCCCCCTTCTTTACTCAATCAAAGAACCCCCCTAGAAAAAATTATTTGGCACTTTATATTTAGTGCAATTATAGATTATTGGATTAAATGGCTTTTACAAGTCCTCAAGAAATGAGCATGTGCTGAAATTACATATTTGATACAATTTCATATGTAAACAACGCCAATGCAAAGTACACGAAAAATCATGCACTTTCAAAACAAGAATCAACTCAATCTGAGGTCGTATGCAAAAGTTATGCAACTTTGAAGTTTGCAAAATGAGAACGGTGATGAGTCATCCCTTAGAATCAACAATTTCTAAAAAATACGTGTGCCAAAATCTGAAACCATCTTCACCAATGTGAAGAGCACGAAAAATTAGCTCAAGACAAAAAAAAATTTGCAATGAAAATAGAGAGGTGGAACCCAAGTTATGAGCATTTAAAGTTGACCTTCAAAAATTAGTGCATCAACGGAGAGGGGGTGAAAACTTTTCAAAAAAAATCCGTGAAATTTAGCGAAAATGTTGCCAAAGTTAGTGATCCGCCAACTAGTTTAGAATTCCACCAAATTTAACACTCCGCAAGATAAATTTAGTGTGCCTCTAGTTTAGCCACCCGCCAAATTCCTCTCCAATTCTGACAAAGTTTATTTTTTTTATTTTTTTATTTAAAAAAATATTAAAAAACTGTTGGCAAGATATTTTGGAAAAAGTGTGGTGGATGTCAGATTTAATATCTTTTAATACAAAAAAACAAAAAAAAAACTATTGGCACAATTATTAATGTCGACGGAATTGTTTTTTTATATATTTTCCAACATTTAAAAAACATTAAAAAAAAGTATAAATGCTCCAAGGCCGAAGGTTTATTTGTACATAACTCACAAAAATTAAAGCTGCACGAAAGTTAGAGCAGGGATGGTTGGGCGGATTGATATTTTAAATGCATAAATTGAAAAATGGATAAAATGTAGGTAAAAAAAAAGTCTAAACTCCAAGGGCCACAATTGTATTTGCTGCAACATGCCTGATTATTTTTTATATTGAATTTTTTATTTTCAAAATTTTTTATTTTAAATATGATTTTTTGATTTTTTTTAAAAAGAAAATGAAATATTTATAGAAATATTTTTTTCAATTTTTCAAAAATCAAAATACATATCTGATTTCTTTGCAATTTTTTTAAAATCAAAAATTTATTTTCATTTCAAAAACAAAAAAACAAATAAAATGATTTTTATTTTTTTTAATATTTTTATTTTAAAAACAAAATTAAATGTTTTTATTTTAAAATAAAAAATATTACTTATGTGTTTATGGGGGCAAAATGGTTCCCTAGTCAATTTTTTTTGCCTTACCTAGCAACTTTGTCCAAAATTGACATTTTAATAGTCAATTTTATTGTTTTTGGGCCTTCTGAGCATGATGGCAATGTTAGATTTGACCCAAAATGCTCTGAAATGATGGCTCCTTGCTGGATCAGGCAATGAACCTCCTGCTTCAAATTATTGCAGATCTGGCCTATGATGTCCGTTTCAAGCAAAATAAAGGGCAAATCTGCATGTATCAGCTGCTCTGGACTCAATGGTGAGTTTAGAATCTCTCCAGGAAGCTTCAAAAGACCTGTAACTAAAAATTCAATGCATAAACCCTCCCATAAACTGATATTTTTTCACACCTTTCTGATTCTCCAGATCATTAGAAGATGCAAGAGAAGAGCATACTCAACTCTAAAAATAAATCTCAACACTCTCAAATTTCCTAAATGAATGCTAACCCATAACACAAATTTGGCTCTGATACCATGTGAGATTTGCTAACTAGCATAACTAGGAATCTAATGGCTAAAGGAAAACAAAACCAAAAATATGAGGAGGGAATAAACTGTATTCATGTCAAGAATGCAAAGCTATATTCAGCTTGAGAATTCAGAATTACAAAGGAAATGCCTTGGTTATATAGGCTAAGGGGAGAGATAGATGCAACTAGATTATGACAAGTGTTGGTATCCTATAAGGTATGGAAAATCGCGTCATTAAAGGCTAAACCACCTTATCCCTATGTAAATTTAAGCTAGTGTGAAGAGGACTTTAGTGGAGAACTAGCTAAGAATGAACTAGTTAGATAAAGTACCCCTTTCACACTAACACTTTTGGATCCGACGCACATTTTACTCCAACCACATTCTTAGTGGATGAATCTAGAAGCTTGGCCCCACGGGCTCCCCCTTATAGTGCACTCACTTCTCAGGGAAACCAAGCTTCCAACCCCCATGAATCTCCCATGGCTAGCTGATCATCTCTAGTAAAAATTGCGATGGTGGGGGTGCCTTGGCAACAACTGTTGTTGCACCAAAGAATAGAAAAGGTTTTTGGCCTTTATAGAAAGTTTTTAATTCCGACACCCATTCGAGTGGCCATAGATGGGGCACAAGATTAAGCTCTGTTTAGGAGACACTCCAACCTAAAGAGGTTATGCTCAATAGGGTTTTTGGGAGTACTACTTGGTCCATATGACACATTCACACTCGTAATCCTAGGCTTTCCCTTAGGATTCACATTTATATACTAGTCGGGAGTAGCTCTGCTAAAAAGCTTCATTGTCGGTTTGAGTCACTTTGGCGTGAGTACTTTTTCCCACCAAAGCAGGCACAACTTCTAAGGTAAACAATAGTGAGTGAACATATCCGTAGTTCGATCAATCTTTGTTGAAAAACAAAGAGAGAGCACATGCAATATGTTCCACTCACACTCGCATGGTTGTTCTTTTTAAGCCCAAATTGATAATATGAAAGTGTGATAGAGTAACTAACTCGTTAGTGTTTTTGTTTCTCCAGATCACACAAGGCGTAAGAGAATTGCATACACACTTTCGAGGTTGTTACTAAACCATAAGATGCATCAAACACATGTTCATTTTAACCGTTTGTAGTGTTATCAAACATGGGTTCATTTAACCATTTGTAGTGTGAGATAATCAAAAGTTCATTTTAAACCCATAAAACTGTATGATTGTTCTTTTTAAACCAATGCAAATGTGTGAGTGTTCATTTTAATCCATGAGTGAAATGCATGATTTTTTGCTTGATTGATTAAATTTTAGAAAAACAAACAACTCAAACAGGAGGGTTAGACTCCAGCTTGGCACATGCTATCACACATAGATTAGTAGCCCAAAAATCCTTAATCTAGGAATAGAAAAATAGAAATCTGGAAAAAAAACAAATCATAAAACCCTTTTTTACCAGTCGCTTGCATTGCAATAGAGCGAATGCGTCGTTTGGGATTGTATATGTAGCTAGATGTGTCAAATGCGGCTTGATTTCTATCAAATGTGGCTTGGGTCATCAGTTGCATCGTTTGAAAATGAAAGTGCATCACAAAAGAGCAGTTGTGTCGCTTGCGTAAGAAGATGCGGCGCAACAGAGCAGTTGTGTCATAGGAAGTAGCAAGTGCATCATTCCATACACCTATACCTACAAAAAAAAAAAAAAGGTCGTACGAAACCCACAAAAACGTGTTTTGAACAAAAAAAAAGAGTCGGGTTCACCAATTTAATTGGGGGTATTTTTCTGCAAGATAGGTTAGCAAATTACATGCAAACATATAAACCCACAATACATAATGAAGTGCAAAGGAAATTAATAAAGAAATACATAGATTAATCTCACCAAAATTCTTCATCATCCATGGTTGACCTCCATTACACCTTCTAGCTTGCTGAAATGTAAAAGGTTGCCCTCAAATTTTGATAAGCAATCTAAACTATAGACTAGTCCTAAGGAAGTGTTGAAGGATTTAAGAATCTATAGAAGAGAATATCAAATCCTATATGCAATATTCAATGACTAAATGACAAGATAAATGCTAAGCTCAAGAGAATGCAAGAAGTTTTTCAAGATATTAAGAGATGTCGAAATGAGGAAAAAATTGCCATTTTATAGAAAATGCAATTTTGGATGGACGAACGAGATTAAAGGTTGAAAAGTGCCCTAGAACCAATGGTCAAGATTCAAAATAACAAACCCTTAATTAGGGTTATGGCAACTTTAGGGTGAATTTTAAAATGAGTGGACAAGATTTAATTTAATAAATTAAATCAAGGAATGAGAATATGTGTGACAGTGAGATGAAAATTTGCAAGTAAAAGGATGAGTTAGAAAATCAAGTCCTTTTAGAAATTACTTAATTTGTGGAGGGAAATGCCATTTTGAATTTTAATATTCTAATCTTAACTCAAAATGGTGAAGTCATGTGAGAGTAAATAATAATTAAATTAGCTACTTGAAGAGAGAAATTTAAATAAATAATTTTTATTCAAATTTGGAAATGAATTGAATGAGACAATTAAATAATTAATTTAAATTATTTAATTATGGAAGAAGTGGATTAATAATTAAATAAATGAGAGGACTTTAGTATTAGCGACATATTTTAATAAAATTAATTAATTTAAATAATCAAGAGGTAATAATGGATTAAATAAATTTAATAATTTATTTAATTAAAAGAGGACTTTAGGCATTAGTGGGTACTTAAATAAATGTGATTTATTTAAATAGTCAAAAAGAATAAGAGATATGAATTAATTAAATAATTGGTCATTATTTAATTAATAGCTGAATTTGGTCATAGTGACATAATTAAATTATGTTTAGATGAATTGATGAGAAAATTGAGTTCGTGGGCCTAGGTCAATTTTATGTGTCTACATTTATATGTGGTTTTTGGATTAGGATTAGGTGATGACTTGGATGGGGATTGGGATTGGATATAGATGAGATTTAGAAGATGAAAGATGATGGATGTTTAAGGATCAATTTTCAATACCTTAAAATTATTTTCATTTGATGAAGGATGATTCTCTATACTAAAGATAGACTAACATTCTTAAGTAAGATTTGATTGGATTTTATTTCTACTTATGGGATTTGATGACTATACTTAAGATAGACTAACATTATTAAGAAATTTTAGATTAAGGATGGGATCAACATAAGGTCTTGATTTTTTTCGGAAGATTGGATTTGAAATGGATGATAATGGATTAAGGATAGGATTCTTGGGAAAAGGATTTTGATGATGATGAAGGTATATGGGGTATGAATGAGATTAAGTCCTTAACCAAATTTTGATGCTCACAAGATGATATTATTAGAGATTAAGAATTAGATGCTTGGTAGAGATAGATAGACATGGATAACGGGTGATTAAATGTGGATGAGGGGTAGATGGATTTGATTAGGACTTAGTAAAAAATGGGATTATTTTGATATGGGGATTGGGTTTTAAGATCACATTGAAGGATGGAGATTAAGGATCATAGTGAAGGATGTGGATTAAGGATGATGATGCATAGAGGATAATTAGATGAAAGATGAATGATGAAAGTGGATTAAGAGAAAAGAGTTTTAATGTGGATTAGGAAGAATAAATTAATGGATAAGGATTAGGACCTTGATTAGATTAAAATAATTAACATGGAATTAGGGTCCTAAATGATGGAATAATGATGGATTGGGGATATATTGGGGTGATTAGGATAGTTGGAAGGAGGTGGATAATTAAGATAATATGGAGGGCTAAGATGATTAGGGGGATAAGTATAATGATTAGGGGTGATTAGGATGAGGTTCAATTAAGATGATTAGGAATTCTTAGGATGAGAAGGGGATCCAAATGGATGACTTGGAGATAATGTGGAAAGATTGACTTGGGGGACACTTAGAATTAAGCAAGAAAAGACAATATTTTTTTAGCTTTTGGAATATTTTGATTTTTGATTTATTTTTTATTAATATTGAAATACATAAAGGAATAATACAAAACCCTGTGGCTCAATTTGGATAAGTCTCCCTTTTGGTTTAAAGTGGGGAAGGTGATTTGAATATTCAAGCACATAAGACACATGAAAAAGCCTAAATCAAGCGGGATTATGAATCCTTATAGGCACAAGGCACCATAGGAAAAGATGGTAAAAAATAGAAATTAGGATTTACAAGTTAAAATAGGGATATCCTATATATACCACAAGGGTGCATGAGGCATAATTCATAGATGAAAGGGAATAATACCAAACAACTGGGAGAAGAGTGCAACCCACTATCCAAATTCACTTTTCTAAAGTATAAATTTTTTAGAGGCTTAACCCTAACTGACAATATTTCACTTCTAAGAGAGTTTTCTTTCAATTCACCTCTCACTCTTTATACTATGTCAGAACATGGGAGTTGAGATTGTCCCCTAGGCTGATGAAATCCCTAGGAAATCCTCCTAGAAATGAAAAAAATTACTTATTTTTGATCCTCAAGATCACTCTAAGGTGCAAGATGAGATCATACATAATTGAATCTTATGGATTAAAAGACAATGATTTATTTTAAATCTCAAATCCAAATGTGACAAGTAAATTTTAAGCCCAATTTGAAATGTGAGGAAAACTTGCCAAAAGGAATAAATAAAGCAAAAATTGATTGTACTAATGAATTCCTTATGATTTTTGAATAGATTTAAAAAAAATAAAAATAAAAGATTTTGTATGAATAAGTTATGAACATTGGAAGATTGAAAAGAAAGGTTGATGTTAAATGTGTACCTAATTTTTGGAGAAAAATCTAAAAAATTCACTTGAACCACTACAAAGAGATTTGAGCCATCTTTCCAACACCTTTTCAATTTTTAAAATTCAACCTACTATGTAAAATTTATGCTTGTTTTTTGTGAAATAGATCCTTTAGGGCCTACAAAGAAAAGAGGGAGGCTAGGTTTAGCCCCTAGGTGCCTAACACCCAATCACCCAAGTGACCAAGAGCTAGCAATAGGGAGTTAGGTGCCAAGCTTAAGTAGCATCCATGGTCACCCATGTAACCAGGGGTCACAAGTCCTCAAAATAATTGAAATATGCATCAAATCTAGCCTAAATCAAACCAAATTCATGCAACCTCAAAATATCAAATATAATATGTTGATGAGTTTGGGTGTGGTTGCTCAAGATTTCAACAACATGATGCTATACTAAAGCAAGATTCAATAAGAATTTGGACAACATAACAGTAGCATAAGCTTAGATTCTTATAAATGGGATGGAATGCCTTTTACTTATAAATTTCCAAAGAGAAAATGAAGGGACAAGATAGATCGATTGATGAATGGTTGGAATTGATCGAATATTTGAGTTTGGATCAAAATTTGTAATCATGTGACAAGTGTCGCATGAGGGATAAAGTCCATGTTTAAGAATAGATTAAAGCAATATCCTTATATGAATGGATAAAATTAAAATGTGTGATCTAAAATGGATGGATGAGATAAAAAGTTAATTTGACTTTTGGGAAGTGTCTAAGCTCAATGAATCTAGATAAAAATTTATTTAGACATGTAAAAAAAACTTGCCACATGATAACAATTTTAAATTGTTATCCATGTGAACAAATTTAAAGGCTAATATTAAATGGTCAAAGATGAAGGTGAATATAAAATTAAATAATAGGATCAATGAAAAGTAAAATAATTAAATAAATGGTTAACATTTATATAATTAAAGATTAAGATAAAATGGGGAAAAGATTAAATTAATTAAATAAATAATAATAATTATTTACTTAATTATTAACTTAGAATAACGTAAAATTATGTGTGGTTGGGTAGGGTCAAATTTTAGGTGTCTATATTTACAATGTCATTAATGAAAATGTAGATCAAGTGGTGATAAAATCCCCTTATATTTAGAGGTGACCAAACTAACTACAATCATTACTACAACTCACTATATATCTCTTTTACACATACACCACTCAATAGAAGAGTTATTGAGGCTACTTTAAACAATTTGATTAGAGAAAACATGACCTAGTTTAGTGTATTTCATTGACTTTCTTGATGCCTAAAGTGAAAATGTAAAAAAATTCAAATCTTTTGTTAAATTATGTGTTCTACATTTTTGTCACCATAATTTATCCTAATCTTCTTAATATTCCCTTAAATTTCCTATCACCACATTTCAACTAGATGAAATTGCAAATACTAATTAATAATACACCTTCAAATTCACTTTAAAAAGATAAAAAATTCAAATTACCCCCTTGAAAAATAATAATAATAATTTATAAAATAGAGTTGTAACCACGCACTTCTTAATATAAATCCCTATTCTTACCATTAGAAAAACAAAGATCTAATTAATAAATCCTAACTTTGAATTGGAAGAAAATCCATCAATGGTTGCATTGGAGGAACTACGTACTTATCAATCCTCTACCTTTCCATGTGTACAGCCAGCCAGACTACAACAGTCCACACATATTCATGTTCGGGCATTGAAATATATCTAGCTAGAAAGCATTCAGACTGAGATGGTACATGGTCATCTACATTGTTGCAAAACATATGCAAAAGACTGGAATCACTAGAAGATAAAACATGTAACATACAACCATGATAACAGTTCCATGTTCTGGAAAGAAATGCAACGTACTTGAGCTTAATTACCACACCAAGATGGTTGCAGGGCATCTACATTATCTAACTGTATGCAAAAGCCTACGGTCAAAACTTAATCTAGATAGAATTAAATCCAAGGCCACTTCTCTTCTCAACTCTTCAATCCGTCCACGTATGCAACGCCAGTGGACGGCAGCCAATCATTGCCTTGTATAAATTCACCTACTGTGAAATTGATGGCCTCCTGAGAGCTTGTGATAACATGGAACCCACCCCAGTTCACACGGTTCTGAGTTCCAGCCCCAGGCCCACTATTCATATACTCCCCGTAATACAAAGTACTCAACGCAAAGTCTGCAGACCATGCCAGCCAACCTGCCGGATTAATGAAATCACCTAGATAAGACTGCATGTAAACAGTTCGAGAGTACTCTTTCCATGGCCTCCCCAGGTATGTTGGGAATGAGCTTTTAACAGGAACAAGGTCTGAATCTGCTGTGATGGTGCAGTTGTGAATGGAGATTCCAGTGTTTTGATTGGGATCTGTCCTGCCTTGTGCTGTTATTGCATTCTGTTGATTTGGCCCTGGTTTTCTTGGAAGCAACGTGCAACTTTGGAAGACAACCGCAGAATTACCGAATATGAAGTCCACAGTACCTGAAATCAGGCATTCCCTGTAAAATTGACGAAGTGAATGTGTGTAGAGCGTGTCTTGGTATCCTTGGATCTTGCAACGGTAGAAGACTGATTGATCTGATCCAACTCGAACAGCTACTGCTTGTTGTTTCACTGGACCGGCAGTGTTGACGAATGCCATATCTTGGGCCATGAATCCCTTTCCTACCACAGCTGTATTTCACAAAAACACACATGCATGAACAAGCTTTAGCTAGTAAACAACCCATTTTCATATGTTGTAAGTGCGTGTAAGTTAAATTATAATGAGGTAATCAATTATATGGATAATTTGACAATTTTTTAATAAGATTTAGGGTTTGGGTATATGGTAATATACTATAAGCAGATTTTTTTATTAGTTATGAATATAGTAAACAGATGCCTGGATAATCAGATTTCTTTGATTAAGAGTTAAGTACAAAGGATTAGATAATAACAAGATGTATAAATAATTCACAATCCATCTTTTTAAATTAGAAATTAAGAATAGAGGTATGTGATAATAGAGTAGACACATAGTTTGAGACTTCTTTAACTAAGAAATAAGGGATTGAGATATATAGTTAGGAGGTGCATTGATAATTAATTTCTTTGATTAAGAGTAAAAATTAAGAAGTATATATTAATTATTAAAGGATTAAGATATATAGTTAGGAGGTGCATAGATAATTAACTTTGTTTGATTAAGAGTAAAAATTAAGAAGTATATATTAATTGTTCTTTTTCCTAAAAAAAAATATCTACTCTGTCAAATTGACTTTAAAACATCTTAACCTCATCCCTAATAATATCATATTTAATTAAAAACTTAAGCGATTACTGAAATTAAGGAGATAAGTATCTGATATTTGATATTTACCGAATGTAGCAGAGTTGAAGGTGGTGGAACCGTCGATGACATTTTTGCTCCCAGTTACAATTGTATATTCCATGCCTTCCCCTATTAGCACTATATTCGTCTTCGTCTTACCCACTTCGACATACTCCTTATAAGTGCCCCTTTTCACCTTGATCACGTACCTCTTGTTGCTATTCTCTGGAGCAGCATTAATGGCTTCCGTGATTGTTTTGAAGTTAGCAGAGCCATCAGCAGCCACCACCACATCCTCGTTTATGTCCTTTGCAGAGGCTCGCAATATCCTCCGATCTTCTGCAGAAACCCACCAAGGAAAGCCCTCTTTGATGGGCTCCCAAGGAAGAGAAAATTTGTCTGACCAGTTGAAATTAGTGTTCACCAGTATGGCCAGGCAATTACTTGCGAATATTTTCACTCTCTCCACACTGCTCAGCAGCCCAGCCTCTGATTTTCCGTCAGACTTCTCTACAACTCCGTCATGGCACGTTTCCATGTTAGTGATGGCCGCGCTGAGCCAACCCTTTACCTCGCTGAGTTGCTCTAACTTCATTTCGGGCTGTCTTAACAGAGAGAGCGAGCTTCCAAGCTGGTCTGTGGTAATGTCGATGAGTTCGGCACAATCCCCAACAGCAATGCGTACAGTGTGGCCGTGGGTTTGATTTAAGATAGCGGAAGCCAAGACAGAAGCCCTGTTTGCTTCCTTCGTGGCCACCATGAGTGCAATGGGAAGCAGCTCCTTCTTATTATGTACAGTTAAACCACTAGAAGAGCTCGTTAAGTATGCAGTGAGACTAACCCTGCAGGCTTCTGGGTGAAGAGTACGGCTACACACATTCTCAATCTCAATGAAGCCTTCCAATTCCTGGGCCGCACACATTATTATCCCCACAAGAACAACGGAAGCCACAGATGTTACTGTGACACATTTTTCCATCTTCTTCTTCATTGGAATAGACATTTGCTTTGTCTTTGTAATCAAACTTTGAATTATCGAATCCATCTAGTTCTCTGCACATTATTTAAAGTAAACAAAAACTAAGTAGTCCTTCGAAATCGAGGAAAAACCCTACCTCAGAGCGCTAGCCTCGTTCATGCTTACCTGGTGTGGGGTGTATTCGCACTTGTTTTCAATTCAACCTATTTATTGTTGTGGGCATCACATGCGCAGATGTCATATAAAGACTAGTATATTGCACGTTGTATGTTAAGGCGATAGGCTCTACTGACTATGATATTCGTCGCCATCTCAGGCTATCGCTGAAATCGTCAGTATCCTGTGAAATTGTCATGTCTTCCCCTGTAATATATTTCCAGCTAAAGTATATTTTGACAGCATTTACTCGCCTCCAAAGTTGCCAGGGGTCATGTGACGTATATAGTCTGTTAAACGCTGGTAGCAAACTACCGATAAGAATTATTCATTGGGCGGTGCGCGAAGCCCTCGGGGCCTTTGGTCGGTGGGGTTTGGCCTAGGGCGGTGGGGTCTGCCTTGGGTGAGAGGCATGTTACGTATAGAACGGATCAGTAGTTGTGCAGATTAATTTTGTAACATGTATGAGTGATTAGAATATTGTAGGACTTTCGCTATTTTTAATGTGGACTTGTCTCTTATCTATCTATAATTAAGGTTTGGAGATGTGATTCATCATACAACTTGCCACATCAGCACATCTATTGAGAGGTGTCTAAAATTTGACATTTTAAAAATTTGACCGAAACTTAATCATTGTATCCCTAGCAGTTGAACAAAAAAATATTATTTGTTGCTTATAGAATATCATATTTTTATTTAAAATAAAACTTATATGAAACTTAAATGGAGCAAATACCTATTTGTAACACTAAGTTTTTGTTATCACTAGTTTTTATATTCAAGATAAATGGACCAATTGTTGAACACAAAAAAACTATTTGTTGTTATAAAAACAAGACATAATTATTTAAAATACAAATTATATCAAACAAAAATGGACCAATAGTTGAACACTAAAGCTTTTTAAAAATCCTTCACATTTAATGGGAAAACACATGGTATTTATTGTGCTCACCTTTTATGTTTGTGATAAGAAAAAACTATTAATATGAAATATTCAAAATGCTTGTATATTGCTACCCCAATAGTTACATACGTGTAAGAACAATATTTTTTCACTGCGATAACAATACTTGCAGATTAAATGAGTGTCATATTTTATTAAATGAGTATTTTATTTTATAAATGACACACTTATAGTGGATATTTATGATATCCTATTTGAGACAAACAAATACTTATTTCACTTCTTTATGAATGTATTTATGTTTTTTTAATATAACATTCATAGATTCTCATGTGTTCAAGTATGGGTCTATTTTGATCAACATTTGGTTATTTTTCTATTTACATGTGGACTATTTATTTACAATAAATAGTATAAATATTTGGTAAGACTGAGTATAATAAGCATTTGAATGGTATAACAACTATTGAACCCTACACAACTACTTGCTTCTCTCCCCTATCACCTTCAATTACTCGAAGACAAAACATCCGATTCCAAGAGAGACTCATGGATTTTCCATCCTTTTTACCTTCATAAATGGACAATGTCTATTCAACACATTGATGCATAACCATATTTATTAATTAAGTAAAATTCAAAATCATGTTATATTCAACATGATTCTGAATTTTAATTAATTAATGAATAGGGCGAAAAGATTTGAACTTGTGGCATGAATTCACTAGTACAATTTCTTCACTATTAGATCAATTTAAAAGTACAATTTAATAAAAAGAAAATGTTAAAATGTTATTGTTAATTGAAATGTAATTATTTAGTGTAGTGTATGTGAAATATTAAAATATATGTTTTTAGATTTGAATATGTTTTGTTGAGTTGTAGATTTATAATGAAAATTAATCTTATCCATGTACTTATTATATATTTGGGATATTTAATAATATTTTAATTGTTAGATTTTAAAATAATATATGGTATTCATATACTTCTCTTATATTTTACAAGGAATGTAGGAATCAAGTCTATCATTCAAGGGTGTATTTCTAGAGGAATTGAACCTTGGTGGATGGTGTAAACAAGGACCTTACCACCACCTCACTATTTAAGTTCAACCAATTGAACTACAACCCTTCAATATTTATGAATATGTTGAAAACATAACACTACTCTTTAATTACGTTAAGAAGCATTTCCTTGAATAGTATGAACCTTACATGTCTTGGAGTCAAACATTCTAAAAATCTATAATTTATCCAAATAATTATTTTTATCATTTGTTAGATGACTATTCACCCAATTAAAACTATTCAAGTATAATATCATAATAATGAACTTAAAAAAATCTTGTTTGGATAAGGTGACAAACCTTGTAATCCTATGTCATTTGTATATCTCCACATTCCTTGGAATGTGTTTTAGGGAACATGAGAGAAAAATATTAAATTTTGGCAATGTTGTAATTATATTTTAAAGAGAGGATTTAATTTCGATGGAGGTTACAAATCAAATACGGATAAGTCATCTTTCCTAGGTGTCCAAAATGGAATATGAAAGGTTTTGGATGAGGCTTTCAAAATTGGAGAAGAAAAAGTGTCGGTTGGTGTTCATTAGGGAGTGGAAAAGTCATCAGAGAATCTAGAAAGAAAGGAGATGGCTAGGCTATGGGTTAGGCACCCATGTGAGAGTCTTGAATTTCCAATTAATATTTTATTATGTCTTTTGGTTGTCTAAGAAGAAGGGTGTGGGTTTTCACAAGTGGTTTTGCACCTCTTGTTTTGGTTTACCATTCATGGTTTTACCTCCCACAATTTCTATAAATTGGAGCCATGGGTTGGTAATTTTATATTGAGCTCTTGCAAGTAACAAGGTGGTCGGGTTGATCAAGTGATAACCAACAAAAGTCAAAAATTATTAACAGGAACAATAAAACAATATTGCATACAAGTCAACCAATGAATTAGGCAAACAAGATGTACATAAATAGGAGGAGATAGACAACTAGCATCCATGAATTAAGGATAGGACTTGCCACAAGTAGAGTGGTGGTGAGTTGCCTACCAAAAATGAAGGAAGCGATGTTGAAAGTGAATCGACACCTCTAAAGACACCTATCATCATTGACACCTCACTAAGAAAGGTTCAATGGGACACCTAACTAGGCTTAAGTAAGCCAGGTGTATGTAAAGTGCAATAAAGTGCAATGTATACACTAACAACCCCACTTAAGCATATCTTAGGTGGGCATGAATGAAATGGATCCCGATTACTAGCCCGATGAGGTACCCATATACAATGAAAAAGAAATGAGTCCTAACCATGAATCCTAATAAGGTACTCATGTACAATGTAATCTCTCTAAAAAATGGAGTAAGATAGAAAACTGAGTAGGAAAAAATATCCTCCAAAAAGAGAAGATTACGAGAAGACTTGAAATCCCCCCCCCAAGGATAATGATGTTGCCGATATAGACAACACACTAAGAAGAGCTCATAGATGGGGTAGAAGCACAAAGATGAGTCCACGAAACATGGAAGTTTTTGCCTTAGGCAAAAAAATGAAATCCGCTTGCAAAAAACGAGATCCCGTTAAGGTTCGGAACCCCGAGCCAAAAACGGGATCTCGTTTCATAAGAACTTTTTTTTTTTTTATGAATTTTAGAAATAGGATCCCGTTTCTTAAATTCATAAAAATTAAGAAACGGGATCCTGTTTCAAAACGGGATCCTGTATTTTAAAAAGCAAGATCCTGTTTTGAAAACAGGATCCCATTTCTTAAATTCATAAAAATATTAATTTTTATGAATCCCGTAAATGAGATCCCGTAAATTAAAATAGGGATCTTGTTTCTTAAATTCATTAAAAAAATATATTTTTTTATGAAACAGGATCCCGTTTTTTAAAATTTTAATTTTTGGTCAGGTTTTTGCTTTGTTTTTCGGTTCGGGAAAAGGCTTGGGGACCCAAACCTAAGCTTTGGACCTGGTTTGACCTAGAAGTTGAAGGTCCTAGCAATTTCACAAAATATACTGAGATTGGGCATATGGCTGATGCCTTTTTTTGCAGAATTTCTCGACGAAATTAAAACCCATTTTAGATGAGACAATGTAGATTCCAAATATGTAATTTTTTTTACAATTGGATTATTTTTTCTATTTTTTAATTAATTTTTGATGAAATTGGTCCATAAACTTTAAATATCAGTGTTTTTTACTATTTTAATAACTTTTGATCAACATAACATTTTGACGAACAAATTGCACAAGGGCAAACTTCAGACAATTCTTTTCAATTAAAAAAAAAATGCAGAAAAAGATAACTTTAGGTCATCTTATGCATGTTGTACACGACGATTTTTCTAAACGACAAATATGTCTGATAAGAAATTAACAAAAAAAAATATTCAATAAAAAATTACAAAAAAATATCCAAGGCACACTTCAGTGAGTCACAATTTTTTTCCCAAAAGGATTTAGAAAAACATGATAATTTAAGTCAAAATATGGATATTGTACACGTGCATGGTATGGTAAAAAAAAGTGACTTTTAAATAGTGGTTTTTACAAAAGCCTATTGAAACTCAATTTGTGCAATGTGGGTATTGAAATAAATTACATATTTGGAAACTAGACTCCAAGTAATACATTTTATGATTAGTGACTTGTTTGAATATTTCATCTCTAAGTGCTTCAAATTTTAAGGTCAAATGCGTCAAACTCTGAAAATCAGGGAAAACACTTCCACTTTTTGGCCAAAAAAGTGGACTCAACTTCTTGCTAACACCCGATGAATGAACTTGATCTTAGTGAAGGGTTTTGTGAAGATGTCAGTAACTTTCCCTGAAGATTGGTAAAATACTAAGTCAATGATCTGACCATGAATCAATTCTCGAATATAATGCATATAAATCTCTATGTGTTTTGTTTGTTGATGTTGAACTTGATTCCTACATATTTGAATGGTAATCTATTTGTCACAATAGATGACTTTAGACTACTTGAAAGGAATACCAAACTCAAAAAGAATACCTTGAAGCCATATGGTCTCGATAGTTGAGTTAACATCCCCCTGAAATCTCCCTCTATGGATGATATAGCAATAACATTTTTCTTCTTGCTAGACCAACTAATAGGACCCAAACCAAGTGAAAAGTAGTAACCTAAAGTGAACTTGTGATGCTCGATGTCACTAGCCCAATTTGAATCTATAAAACCAACCAATTCAAGTGACGAACCAACTCTATAATGAATCCCAAACCCAATAGTACCATGAAGGTATTGAAGGATCCTCTTAGTTTTTTTCCAATGCAGCTCATGAGGTTCCTACATAAATCTCAAAACTATGCCTACTACAAAGGAAATGTCTAGCTTGGTATGTGTCAAGTATATAAGACTACAACCAAGTTGTCGATAAAATGTAGCATCAACCAATGATGTCGTACAAGAAGTCTCAAGCTTGACTCCAAAAATAAAGGGAGTCACAAATGGTTTGCAAGTATTCATGTGTGAAACTATGCAAGTAGATCAAGAGTGTATTTAGGTTATGTTGGTATTTTTTCCCACATAGGATTTGCAATTCTCTAAGAGGTAGCCAACCTCCATTATAAAGAACCACAAAGGCTAGTGGCCAACTAATGAGATCCAGTCAAAGACCGACATCTCCTACACTTTTGGCTTTGTGAAACCAAGGTGGGTAAACCTAAATGTGTTCATAAGAATGATCTATGACCGGTAAGAACACTTCTTCCTACAGATTACAATCCCTACACATGCAATGAGATAGTAATTACTCTCGGTATTGGAAGACCAAAGAATAATAACAGGTATCTTAGAGCAATGGGATTGAAGATTTCAATGTAAGATTTGACTCTCATAGAGAGATAGGGTTTAATATTTTTTTGTGTTCAACTTTTAGACCACCATTTTTAGAATTACAGTCCTGTAGTAATCTTGAAGAAAATAGCTAGTGCCTCATCTATTGGGCAGGAGTCATACAAAGTGCAATCCAGATATTGTAGACATATCACCATAATGCTTTACATCATGTGAATTTCAATTTTAAAACAACACTCCTTAGCAATCCCGAATGTATAATCATAAATTTGTAACTCATTTTCAAGAAATTTCATTAACTCATTGAGCTAAAGCAGGGAAATGAAGAACACATTCAAATATACCATTGAAAGTGAATGAAAATATCATTGATAGGCTCATTCACAACTTATGACACACAATTAGGAGATAAATTGTTTCAAAATGATTATCATTTATTGCTTGAATATCTGTAATTACATTAGCAAGGCTTGCTTGCTTCATAAACAACTGACTAGAAAAGATATTAACTAACACCTTTAAGAGAACTACAGTAAAATTAACTAACTATACATATATTCAGAACTTCAGGATCCAAAATACGACCCTAACAATGAGCTGTGAAATCTCCTTTATAGGACAGGAGAGGAACAAAGAATTAGGCTACATTGTTAATTTCAAAATTGAATTTCATTTAGAATGAAATTTGAATTCACATTCCTCATGATTGGATAGCAAAGTGCATGATCCGAGGAATCAAAAAATGGTTACATAGTAACCACTCGGAGAAACAAAAAAAAGCATGCTAGGCATGTGCACGTCCACATCAACAAGATGAAACACCAGGAAAATTACCACCCACGACCAAAAAACCCAACACTAGCAACCATTAAGTAGACACACGACCCCGGTACAAGCGACCGCTTCTGGTTCTCACCTCAGTTAAAGGCAGAACCACTTTCTTCCCTCTAGCCGCATCAGCACAACACCCAACAACCTAGCATGGTGCCACTGTAGTTATTGGTTCAACTGTAAGGACCTCCTCGTTTACTCCCATGAGCTCGGTCAAGGCTACTAGGTAACATTGATAATGCGAGTCAGTTTTAGACCCGTTGCCATCAGAATTTGATTAAATTAGAACAAGGGATGTGCAACACTTTAGCCTTTTTCCAACACTTTTAGTAGCAAATTCGAGTGTTCTTGGAGCAGGTTGCTCCTTCTCAACCAATGACCTCATGGCTTCTACTCTGGCACTCCTGCGCCCTATAGATTTATCCATTGAAGAAATAGCTTCACAAAATATAGGAGAATAGCGACCACTTGCAAATAAAACAAGTCAAAAATGCAATGATAATGTCGGGTAACTTTAGCAAGCATTTATAGAGTGAATTGGTGTGAAGGATATTAATTGCATTTTTGCAATACAAGTATTTGAGCCATAAGTGGTTGACATAGCCACCATAATTGTTTCTATCAGTAAGGCATCATTTGCACGCTAGAGAAAATCAGGAGAAGATCCTTTAGAATAACCCGAGCCATTAATGGAATAAGTTTCAGAGTGTGAAAGCTCATCAGATGGATGATCGGTAATTTCTTTGAAACTACACCATTGATGTAGAATGGACCTGGCAAGTCAGACGACTCAGACTGAGTCAATCGAGCATTGAAAATCCACATCAGTGCCTTGAAAAACCACAGCCAATCATAACCCATGAAAACAAGAGGTCGCAACTGGATAGTAGGTCCCACTTAGCCCTGTCACTTCAAGAACCAAGCCACGTGTAGCCCTTTCACAGACCTCACAGTAGTTCAGAGACATTTACTTTGCTCATGTGAGGCCTACGAGGGATGGCCATTATTAACCCCGTAATTAAATCCCTGCATTGGTGAAAAGATGACCACTTGTCATCGCTAGCACCTTGGGAAAAGATCTCACCCCTCCATACATGCTAGATGGTGGCATCTCGCAGACCTCACACTACTTTAGTGACGTGAGTAGGAAAACCTGTGAGGTTTGCGAGAAACGGTCTAGATCAAAACTTGTGATCAGACGGTTAGCTAAACTGCATATAGGACATGTAGAATATTCAGGTGGGACCGGCCAATACAACCTTCAACGGTATAAATATTTAAGCCTAGGTGGCAAAAAGAGACCGACAAGCTGGGTGAAAGGGGCTAGTAAGAGCATAGAGGAAAGGCTCAATCGGATCACTTAAGCGATTGGTTACCTTCGGTAGCAGGACACCATCAAAATAAAACATGAGGGTTTCAAAAGTTAACAATTCATATCACCATGGATAACTCAAAACCTTTAAACCCTAGCCTCCCTCCTTCGAAATTTAAAAGTCCCATCAGGTTATACAAGAGTGGTCCCTGAAATGGACTGTGAAATATCAATGCTAAGGAAGTTGTACAATAAATCCAAGTTTTTCATGTCAAATCTATCATGACGTGATGTCTTCACTACTACAATGGTAGATGAAGTACTCTCGATGATCAAAATATCATCAACATAAAGAACCAATAGAAAAATTTAACCATCCTGTTGCAGAAGATACACATTAGGATCATAATGGCGTCTAGTAAAACCTAAAGATAGGAGGTAGGAATCTATTTGGGAATACCAAGCTCTAGGAGCTTTTTTGAGGCCATAAAGAGATCTCCTAAGTCAACAAACTAAGGATGAATCCTGAGAAACCCCTAGTGGTTGTTCCATGTAGATTTCATCCTCAAGGTCTTCATGAAGAAATGCACTCTTCACATCTATCTGATGTACATCAAATCCATGTGTTTTGGCTATAAAAAGTTTGAGTTGAATCAAATTCATCTTAGCAACTAGTGCAAATGTTTTTGTATAGTCAATGCTTGCAACTTGTGAAAGACCTTTGGCAACCAACGTTGCTTTTTACTTATCAACTAAACCATTTAATACCAATTTAGTTCGATATATCCATCTACATCGAACTTTCTTCCTTACTTTAGGAAGAGAAGTCAAATCCCAAGTGTGATTTCTAATTAAGGAATTGCATCCTCATCCGTCGAAATATCCCACTCTTGTATGCTTGAAGCCTCTCTGAATGTTTGTGGATCAAAAACATAAGAAAAGAATGCATGTGGCCCCCCATTAAAAACTAACTAAATTTGTTTTTCATCTACTAAATCTTGTACCCTTATATTTTCCCTATGTAGAGATGTGGGTGAGTCTAGTGCAAAAATATCAACCTCCAATGCAATCCCTGAACTGGATGAAGATGAACCATCATCACTATGAGAACTGGTAGAAGAAGAATATATTGCACTAGGAACTTGTTGAGAGTGATATGAATCACTAGTACTATAATCAAGTTTTGGTGAGTCCACAATATATTGAGAAGTGTTGAGTATAGTTTCAAGAGATGCTTCTTGAAATGTAACACTTATCTTAATAAAATACTCATGTGTGGTAGGGTGGAGTAGGTGATAGCCTTTTATACCATTTGGATATCCAAAAAATATGCAATGTTTATATTGTGGATCCATAGCCTTATGATATTCTTTCGGAATGCTTTCCATGGCATGAGAGCCAAATAATTTGAAATAATCGGTTGATGGTTTCAATACTTTCCAAGCGTCAAAGGGAGTGATACCATTCAAAGCTTTATGTGGAACTCTATTCTGAATGTAACATGCACAGTTGATTACTTCTATCTAATATGATGGTGTCAAGCCCTTGGAAGGAATTATACAATTATATGTCTCTTTTAAAGCTCTATTTTTTGTTCTGCAACACCATTTTGTCGTGTGGTATAATGAATTATGTGCTATAGATCTATCCCCTTTAATATACAAAACTTCTCAAAAGGGTTGTTGACATACTCTCCCCCATTATTTGTTTGGAGTTCACCTTGATGAATTTCCCTGATTTGTTTTCGACAAGAGCTTTTAAATCTTGAAAAGACTCGAAAACTTATGATGTTTTCCTAAGGAAGTAGAGCCATGTAAAATGTGAGAAATCATTAATAAAGGTGAGAACACATCTAGCCCTTGTAAAATATGGATGGGGAAAAAGCCATGAAATATCACTATGTACAGGTTCCAAAACTTCTGTTGTCGTCCATGGGTGATCCCACAATACTGGTTTACAATTTTTGGTCAAACCGGACACTAATCTGATTTTTTCTAACTAAATATTCACTTTCGGACACCTATAGCGGCTAAAATGTGAGGAATTTGAAGATGATGCAAACTAGTGATTTGTGAAATTTTTTTTGTAGATTCTAAATATATTTTTTTCAATTTTTTTGGAATCAGATTGCACTTCTTTTTCCATATCCTTCAAAAACTATTTTTTTTCAGTAAACACCATTTTTAAGGAGTGACGCTCACTGTCAAATGCATAACCTTTTTAGCATGAATGATTGAATTCTATTTTTTTCAAATTTGATTTGTAACTATGATATCTAGTGCTTCCAATTGGTCTCATAGTGTTTGATTGAATATTTTTACCTTAATCAAGTTTTGAAGTTAAACCAATTACAATTCAGGCATAGGCATACTGTATAACAAATAATTTTTTTTGTATGTATCAAAATTCAAAAAAAGAATTGTTGGGTCAAGGACTTTAATATCTGGTGCGCTCATATTTTTCAAAAGAAATTATAATCTTCTATTTTTCCACATTTGCATAATAGAGAGCTTGATTTTCGGTGAAAAACCTATGTTTAATAAAACTAAAAAACCAAATACATAATAAAACCAAAACATATTAAAATTATATTTGTTGGATAGTTCATTTTAAGGACTACCATCATCCAATTGGTTATGTGAAGTCTCCTCCATTTTCATCCTCAACCTGAGCTTCGAACGGAAAAATTATGGAGTTTTTTTGTGCTACAAGGTGAAAAGGTGGGAAAAGGGAGGTTCAAGTGAACCCTTGGGGGTTCACTCGAACCAGGGTTCGAGCAAACCCCCTTTCCATAATGGGAAAATGCGGGTTCCAACATTTAATGGGTTCACTCGAGACCTAGTTCGAAAGAACCCCTTTTGGGTTCGGTCAAACCTACAATTTGTTTGAACCCGCAAAAACCATTTTTTTTTTAATGGTGTCATTTTTTGGAACTTTTCCTTCCTCACTCAAATTGTAAACCACTTTTGTGGGTTTACCCCCATGATTTTCCTTTTGTCAATTTTTTCTCAAGATAATGATAGTTAAGGTGGCCAAACCACTCATGCCATAATTTGCTAACTTCATCTAAATGAGCTATAGTGCTTTTGGAGAAATAAATGTGGAAAAATTGGAGAAGGTATATAATATGGATTGGTGATCTGTCTCCCCTATTGCTGCAAAATTGTTTCTTTGTGATTCTCTTATCTCACTTGAATTTGGAGAGAAGTGTACTCTCATTCCCTTCCCTAAATGAGTTATCTGATAAACTGAAAGGATATTAGTTGAGAGTGAAGGTACATTGATAACATTTGAAAATTTTCCTCCTTCAACTTCAAAAAACTCTCTACCTTTTACCAATGTCATATTATCATCACCTAAGGTGATTGTGGACATACTTGATGGCTCTAAGGATGAAAATACAACTTGTGAAGACTCCATATGGTGTGAATCACCAAAGTCCATAATCCATGATAGAGATAAAGATGTTGCAACTAAGGCTTTGCCCTTTAATTTCTCTTTTTCCTTAGTATTTTCTTAATTTGATGAAGATGCCTTAAAAGAATCATTTAGCCCTATATTATTATTTTTGAGATTTTTTTGTAGAATTTCAATTTGTTTCTTCATTATTGATGTTCATCGTGTCTAATACTTTTATAGAAGGCATATTTAACTCTCTTTTTACCTTGAAAGTCCAGTTTGGAGTTGTCAAAATTTCCTTCTTTCTTAACTTCCTTGTCCTTTTTAGTGTTCTTCTTCTCCCCTTTTGAAGCTTGATATGTTTCATTCTCTACAAGTAGAGATTGAGGCTTAGTAGACTTCAAACTACCCATTTGAATTAAATATTCTTGCTCCCTTGTGAGATTAGAAATTAAGTTATCAAGTGTCGAATAGACCAAGAGGCTCCAAGAGCCCGTTTAGTATAGTAGAAAGTTGATACAATCACAAAATAAATAGGACCTATCTTGGAAAGTATGTAAAGGAGTAATTGATCCTCTTTCTTATCAATTCCACAATCTTCTAATTACAACTTCAAAGATTTAAACTTAGTGAAAAAGTATGGTAAAGTTGCTCGAAAATCCTAGAACTAAGACATAAGACTTGATTTTCCAAATTGTGGCTTCTAAGTTCATCTATTTTCCCAAACAGTTTATCAATACCTTCCCAAACTTGGTTATTTTTTTTCAAGTTCTCAACATAGAACAACAAATTAGGAGATAAATTTAGACATAGAAAGCCAAATGCTTGATCACACTTATTGAAAAAAAATTCTTTGTCTTTAGCTATTGTAGGTTCTTTCTTTTTGAAACAACAAAAATAGGTAGACGAGGGTTTCTATCTTTGAGGAGATAGGGATCCTCCTATTTCACTATATTGTTTCACTCAAGGAAACCCTAGAGATATCAATCCAGGGATGGATGAAGGAAAGAGATCTACTAAATTTTGTCCTAGGGTATGATTAATTATTAAAGAGGGTTTCATCACCAAGCTAGGGCTTGGAAAGACTAATGATATGCAAGATCTAGTGTTAAAACTTAATGCAATGTAAAACTTCACTAAATGACCTAGAAATGCATGTAAATCAGAACAAAAAGCTAAGAAATCAGAGGTGTGTACCCAAAAACCTGTACGAGCTTGATTGAAGACTTGAAATGCTAAATATGTTCAAATTATTGCCTTCTGGGACTCATATGCCAGTTTGGGAAATTTAGTCCCAAACTAGGGTTGTTGTGCCAAAATTGGAATCTGGCAATGTATGATCTAAAACAATTGAGATCTAGAAAAATCCTTGTATTGGGATGCATATGGCACAAGTGGTGTATCAATCTACTCTACTTTTTCGAAGGGTTAAGGT
Organism: Sequoiadendron giganteum; assembly: GCA_007115665.2. Taxonomy (NCBI): domain Eukaryota; kingdom Viridiplantae; phylum Streptophyta; class Pinopsida; order Cupressales; family Cupressaceae; genus Sequoiadendron; species Sequoiadendron giganteum. The sequence continues at coordinate 251,952,054 of CM021103.1, forward strand.
TTGATTCTTCTCTCCTAGTTCTTCTCTTTCTTCCACACTTTGTTTTCAGATATGAAACCCTGATTAACACCCTGTAGGTGACTTTTTATGAAGATAGAAACCTTGTAATGACTTGATTACTCTCTCCAACCTTGCAACCTAAAATTCAACGGATCTTCAAGCCTCAAAATACCTAGATCTACAATCACACATGTGGAGAGAGAAAAAATTGTTGATTGTTAGGGAATAGGGTTTTTTTTTGGTCAAACCTCATTTAGGTAATTAAACCAAATGATGAGACAATAAAATAAGCATATGTAACCTACAAAATGAAACATGAATAATGATACATTGGATTATTTTTTGTAGATCTATAATCTAACAGGAAGTAGCCATGAAGAATGTAGATCTAGATCTTGAAATGAGTGTAAAACAATGGTTATTCTTGGATCTTGAATGCTACATCAAAAAGCTAGCTCAACAACATGCTTGATGCCTGATAAACTTGACATGATAATAGATATTGAATTTCTACAACAAATGGTGAAGAATTATGCCCTTGAATGCCTTAGAAATGCTCTTGTAAACTCTCTTGATTCTCTTGTAAAGTTTTGGAATGATTAAATCTTAATAGCTTAGGATGATATCTTGAATTCTTAGTGAAATAATGATTTGAGACCATGTTTATATAGGCAATCCATCCAAGTTACTATTTATTAGATCCCAAATGCTCGCATACATGAAATTTGAATTTAAAATTGATTTCTCGCTCAAAACCCTAAAAAGGGGCCAAATGGGACTCATACACCACATGTGGTGCATAGGCCTCATATGGATGGGACTCATTTTCCCAAGGTTTCATATGGGTCCCATTAGGCCCTTTTGGCTTGATAGAATGTCAGGGAGTTGAGAAATTAAGTTTATTTGTTGATCTTGTCGAGATCTTGGTTGAAATGTGCCCTAGGATGCATAATATAGGGTCTTAGGGGCCTATTAATGATGATGTAAAGGTGATAAATTTAAGAGAACCCAAAAATCAATTTGAAAGTGTAAATGAATATACATTAAAACATTAAATTAAGGAAAAAATATGTCTATTTAGCTTAAAAGGGCCCTAAATCCAATGTGAATGTGGCAAACACATTACAACACTAGATCACGATGAAATTAGGTCCATTTAGTTTACAAGGGTCCTAAATTTAATGTGAAGGTGTAAATGAATAAACTTTACACCACTAAATTAAGGAAAAGTTAGGTTTATTTATCTTTAAAAGGTCCCAGGACATAATGTGAATGTGTTAAACACATTACAACACTAGATCAAGGTGACATTAAGTTTATTTTAATATTAATCATTTCAAAATTAACTGGGAAAATGTAGATGGATACATTTTTTGTCACCACATTTAGCCCCCACTTTAGTGAGAGGATAAACTTGCTTCAAAATCACACTAAAGTAGACACTCAAGAGGGGTCCAAGTGTAGCAATGCAGATGGTCTAGGGTAACAAGGATTAAAGGAGGTGGTCAAGCCCCTAGGATCCAAGATCCTATGTCAACTATCATAAGAACAAAAGGACACACACAAGGTGTATGATATGCAACAAAATAAGACACACAAACATGCAATGTGAAAGAGATAAAGAAGAAAGAAAAACAAAATAGAAAAAGGTGGATCAAACCTTGACCATTTGTCCAATGTGATGTAGATTGGATATCAACTAGTTTTTTGAAAATGCAGGCTCACTCTAAGGCAACAAAACTTTAGGTTTTTTGCTAGGTGAGTATCCAAAGGGTGGCCTAGTGAGAAATTCATGCCTCTGTATCAGCTTCTGACCGTATAATGAGAAATTCATGCCCATGTTTAGGATTCTCATCATACATTAACCATACCAAAGCTATAACTCCTGATAAATTTGACAAGGTGCCACATAATAATGAGCTTAAAGCTTCATGAGGCAAGTAAAGATTTGTATTCTTGTAACTCATGAACAAACATGATGGCTCCACAAGCAATCAAAGTGTGTTATACAAGGTGGCCATATAATGGATATTGTAAATGTGAAATAGTTCAAGGTATGCTCAAAGGTATTTTTCTTAGTTCATGTAAGGTATCTTCTTAGGGACCATTGTTCCTAGTGTCTCCAAGAGAGGACAAGTCAAAGAAATATCACACTCTCAAAGGATATCAAACCCAATGACACCACCAAGAAAAGGATGCATCACAAGAAGAAAGAAAATCACACAGTGAAATATGAGTGTCGATGTATGCCCCCACTTTAAAGTAGTTGCTACACCATTGTTGTGAGAAATTTCTTTAAAGTAGAAGAAGACATGATAGATTACTTGAAAATCCCTATGCTAGGTCATATGTTTCCAATAAGCTACATCATGAAAAATGGGTTTCCTCCAAAAATCAATATGTCACATATGAGCCAACTTAAGGCATGGCATCCACATCCCAAGCTTTCTTTTATATATATATATACATAAAAGTTGATCAACTATCCAAAAACGACAATGACAAGTGACATACGAGGACAAGGCTACCCAACCCCTTGCCCCCACTTAGTGGACGACGAGGATGAGATGAGATGATTGATAAGAAACATGCTAGACTAAAAATTAGTATCAATTAGAGGAATTAAGTGCCTCAACGTAAGGAAGAGCACCACACTCCTTAAGATGTTGAATTTTGTTACTCAAAGCCTTACATTCATTAGTAGCATGACCATGAATTATATGATAAGCACAAAATTAACTCTTGTAGTAAAATTTCTTTCGTGTTCTTGGAGGGAGGGATATCAAATGCTCTTGGAGGAGTTTTGACAAGATACTCTCTTAATCAATAGGAGAAGATGTTCCTTTATTTTGTAACAAAGATATCTCTTTCTTAGCACAAGGTGTCATACTTACACAAGATTATTTAGATTGCGATATTTTATACTCTCCTTTATAGGAGGATGTAAAATCTATCAAATTCAAATCATTCTAGTGCTTTGTGATGACATTAATCTTAAACGAGGACTTCTTTGTTTATTTCAAAGGACAATAACCAAGACCACTAGTGTCTATCAATTCAGGATGCACTAATGTTAAAGTTGGCTTAGAGGAATCTTTTGTAATAGTGTTGATATTAAGTGAAGGCTTGTTAGTTTCTTTCGAGGGACAATAATCAAGATCACTAGTTGTTCCTTACACGTTATGATCTATAGGGACACAAATAGCTTGTTCTCTAGCAACACACCCTTTTCCACTATATCCAAGTTGTTTCATAAGATCATAAGTTTTTCCATAAAGATCTTTCATTTCTTTTGTAGTCGGTGGTTTTTCATAATTAAGTTCATTAAATTTTGTTGTGTAATTTGTTATCTTTTCTTCTAAAGTGGTTGAGGTGGATACTTTCAAAGGGTCTTTGAAATTTTGTGTTGACATTACCACTTTTTCTTTTCCCTTTTTCAGAGTCTTTGTTTATGATCTCGTATTCTCCCATGAATGATGTGAAATCTAAGGAACCCCAATCATCCTCTAATAGCTTCTTGAGTTCGTCAATATGTTTTTATTTTTCTTTCTATTGTGCAGGCTCCAGTTGTGTAGTGTGTGTCAATGTTTCCAAAGGATTTTCCTTATTTTTCTCAATGTTCAAACAACTATTTGGTTCAGGGTCGGCTTCGAGTATGTACACCTTGCTATTGTAGAGATACTTCATTTTACGGTGAAGAGTAGAAGGCACCCCATTCATTGCATGAATCCATGATTTGTCTTAAAGTAGGTTGCATGAAAGATCATGAGGCATAACATGTATCAATGTTTCTAATGTTTCATTTCCAGCTATAATAGGCAAAGTGATCACACCAAGTGGTTGTTTTCCTACATTGTCAAATCCATTAATAGATAAAGAGTTAGGTTGAACTTTTGATTTATCCACACCAAGTTTATCCAAAAGGGTCACACTACACACATTAAGGGCAGAGCCATCGTCAATGAGGATTTTTTTATTCCCCACCCATCATAGGTAGCTATTATTATGAAAGCATCATTATGTTTTTGCACTTTCAAAGGAGGGAGCTCACTTTGGTGGAAAACAATGTCAGCATTTATTCATTGAATTAGGGCTACTATGTCATTTAATTGTGTAGTAGAAGGGATAGGAACTTGTTGTAAAGCACTTTGAATCATGTTATGATAATGAGGGGAGGCTTGAATAAGGTCCCATAATGATATCTTTGAAGGAGTATTCTTTAGTTTCTCAACAAGATCATAATCCTTTCCATGAGAAGGACCCGACAAAATAGGGTTAGGCAGGATAGGATTAGGCAATGAGAGGGATGTTGAAGGTGTTTGTCTTGGTTGTGGATTGTTTCTAGTGTTATATGTATGATCAAAGATATTGTAATTTGATTGCGGAAAAACATTATTCTTAGGTGGGTAAAGGATAAGTTTAGGTTTGTTTTGAGTTTGAGGTTTGTGTGAACGTGGGTAATGAATTAAAGGATTCTTAGGATGTCCCACAGGGTATGTACGAGGTCCCTTAATTATGGGGGATCTAATGGACACTTGCACATTCAATACTTTGACAATTTTGGTTTGATGTCTTTCTAATGAATGGGAATATAGTGTCATGTTTTCACCATCATCTAAGGAAGTTAAAATGTTGTATTTTCTTCCACCGTGATATCTTCCCTAGAAAGAGAGTTTTCAGGAGAACTACAAACTATATTTTCATGAAATTCAAAGGTTGGTTCTTCTAGAATGACTTCATCACAAGTAGGGGAATTATCAATGGCTGGGTTTTTTTTTTCAATAAGGTTTTCCCTAGGGGAAGAGAGGAAACTAAGATTATCATGAATTTCATTGATTAGATTTTCTAACATCCAAGTATCTTCTTCACAAATAGGAGAGATATTCAGAGTCTAATAACAAATGTGATTGTCAAGATTGTCCAGATTTTTAGTCCTTTGTCCCACAATATTTTCCAAAATAGGATAGGTGGGCGAAGAAAAATAAAGAGGGTTGTTATAGACCTTAAATATTTCATTATCTAACACCAACATATCCTCATTGTTTACAAAATTATCACAAGTGGGGATGATGTTGGGAGATGAATGTAGACTAGTTGGAGTGTTAGGTAGGTAGGTTTCAATGGTCTCTTGTTGTGTTATGTGATCATTATGATTACCTATTGTTATGGCCTCTTGTTCAGTGATGTTTTTCCTAAGAGAAGAGAAACAACTAGGGTTCTCAAAACTCTCATCAATTGGTTCTTCTAACACTGAAATATCTTCTTCACAACTAGGAGAGATATTAGGAGAAGAATGAATATGATTGTTATGATTACCCACTTAGGTTGTATTCTCTTTCACTAGAACATTATCACAAGGGATGAATGGAGAATAGGAAAGGTGATTTTTATAAAGGTGTCTATGATCTCATTCTCTTGTGATAAAATATCTTCCCAAGGGGGAGGAGGAGAAGGAAAAGCAAGAATTTCATGATTCTCAACGATTGTATCTTCTTTCACCAAGATACCTTTGTCATGAAAATGAGAGTTATCAGGAGAAGAACAATTATGATCATCGTTTTTATCTATGCTTGTATCCTCTTCTATCACATCATTCCCACAAGTAGGAGAGATAAGAAGGGTTGTGGGCTTAAGGAAAGCATTAAAATTTTCACTCTCTTGCACTAAGAGACTCTCATAACTAGGAAATGTATTGAACGAATGACTAACATGTTTATTGACTAAATTTTTCTTTGCAAACTTGGAAAAGATAGATACCAAAATTTGTGAAAATTACTCTTTGAAAACTTAAAATGGAAAGAGACTTAAAATGCAATGTAAAGACCTAGAATGACATGTGTAAAGGCAATTTTCAGATTTCAAGTGCAAGGTAATTTATTGATTACACTATGCAACAATTTGAAAATGAAATGTTGTAAATGTAAATTTGGAATTGAGAAATGCATGAAATGAACCGATTTAAGCTAGATCTAATGAAATGCATATAACAAAAACTTTCCCAATGGAATCAAATAACTAATGGTAGCAAACAAAAGTGCAAAAACAAGGTTTTGAATGATGTGAAAGGCAGTTTTAGGGCTGATCTGGGGCTAATTCCCCTAGAGGGGCATATGAGTCCTAGTTAGGGTTTTTTTGAGGGGTGGAATGTTGGAAAACGTACAACACAAAAATCCTATAAAGTAGGAAAAACAACTTGTATTGGGAATAAATAGCCCAGAGGGGTGGATGAGTCCTAGATTAGGGTTTTTGCACCATTTTCATCAAATTTTGTATAAATGTTATGTTTTCTAGTTAGGATGATGTCTAGGCTAAGTGAAAATGCATATTTCAAATGAAATTCAATAATGCAAGATGTAAAAATGCAACCTATATTCACTTTCACTAATGCAAAATTTAGAAACCCTAGATGCCAATTAACTAATGCAAAGTCAGTGCAAGCTAGATCTAAGATGATGATGTCCTCCAAATTAGAATTATGATGTCCTAAATGCAAGTTCACTAAAATGAAACAACAAAAATAGGTAGATGAGGGTTTCTATCTTTGAAGAGATAGGGCTCCTCCTATTTTACTGTCTTGTTTCACTCAAGGAAAGCTTAGAGATCTCAATCCAAGGATGGAATGAAGGAAAGAGATCTGCTAAAGGTTCTCCTAGGGTATGATTAATGATAAATTAGGGGTTCACCACCAAGATAGGGCTTGAAAAGACTAATAATATGCAAGATCTAGTGTTAAAACATAATGTAATGCAATACTTCACTAAATGACCTAGAAATGCATGTAAATAAAAACAAAAAGTTGAGAGATCATAGGTGTGCACCTAGAAACCTATAAGAGCTTGATTGAAGACCTGAAATGTTGAATATGCTGAAATTAATTCCTACTAGGACTCATATGCTAGTCTAGGTGATTTAGTCCCAGACTAGGCTTTTTGTGCCAAAATTAAAATCTGACAATGTATGATTTGAAACAACTAAAATATGGAAAAATCCTTGTATTGGGACTCATATGCCACAAGTGGCATATCATTCTCACTCTAATTTTTTGGAGGGTTAAGTTCTAATTCTTCTCTCCTAGTTCTACTCTTTCTTCCATACTTCGTTTCTAGATCTGAAACTCTGATTTACAACCTATAGGTGACTTTTTGTAAATATAGTAACCTTGTAATGACTTGATGAATTTCTCCAACCTTGCAACTAATCTTCAAGGGATCTTCAGGCCTCAGAATGCCTAGATCTACAATCACACATGTAGAGAGAGAAGAACTTGTTAATTGTTAGGGAATAGGGGTTTTCCTTGGTCATACCCCATTTAGGTAATTAAAAAAAATGATGAGACAATGAAATAAGGATATATGTAACAAGAAACATAGAACATGAAACATGAATAATGATACCTTGAATGATGTATTTTTAATCTGCAATCTAACATGAAGTGGCCATGAAGAATGTAGATCTAAATATTGAAACGAGCATAAAACAATGCTTAGTCTTGGACCTTGAATGCTACATCACAACACTAGCTCAACAACATGCTTAATGCTTGATAACCTTGACATGATAGTGGATCTTGAATTTCTGCAACAAATGACGAAGAATTTTGCCCTTGAATAACTTAAAAATGCTCTTCTAAACTCTCTTGATGCTCATGTAAAGTCTTGGAATGCTTAACTCTTGATAACTTAGGATGATATCATGAATTCTTAGTGAAATAATGATTTGAGACCTTTTTTATATAGGAAATTCGTCTAAGGTACCGTTTATTAGATCCTAGAGGGTGACATACATGAAATTTGAATTTAAAACTTTGATTTCCCACTCAAAACCCTAAATAAAGGCTAAATGGGACTCCTACACCACTTGTGGCATATAGGTCCCATTTGGATGGGACTCATATTCCAAAGGTGGCGTATGGGTCTCACCAAGCTCTTTTGTCTTCAGAAAATGTCGAGTTGAGAAATTAAGTTTGTTTGTTGATCTTGTCAATTTTTGGTTGAAATATGCCTTGGGATGCATAATATAGGGTCTTAGGGGCCTATTAATGATGACATAAAGGTCACAAATGCAAGAGGGCCCAAAACTCAATTTGAAAATGTAAATAAATATACTTTACAACATTAAATTAAGGCAAAATTAGGTCTATTTAGCTTAAAAGGTCCCTAAATCCAATGTGAATGTGGAAAAGACATTACAACACTAGATCAAGGTGACATTAGGTCCATTTAGTTTAAACAGCTCCTTAATTTAATGTGAAGGTGTAAATGAATATACTTTACACCACTAAATTAATGCAAAGTTAGGTTTATTTAACTTGAAAAGGGCCCAAGACCTAATGTGAATGTGTTAGAAATATTACAAAACTATATCAAGGTGACAGTAAGTTCATCTTAACATTAATCATTTCCAAATTAAGTGCGAAAATGTAGAGGGATACATTTTCTGTTGCCACACTTTTTTCACATAGATACCCTATATAAACCTTTTTTCTTAAGCACAAGAATAAATTTCATTTTCCAATCATGATAATTGAAAGGTGTTAAGGGTTTTATAGTGGTGATGATTTTTCTACCATGAATGAAGGAAGAGGTTTCAAAAGTGAGTTGACACCTCTTAAGACACCTATCATCATTGACACCTCACTGAGAAAGGGTCAATGGGACACCTAACTAGGCTTAAAAGCCAAGTGTATGAAAACTACAATAAAGTGCAATATATATACACTAATCGATAATAGATTAGTAGTGAAGTGTATTATTGTATACTCTTATTGGAAGATTAATAATATACTTGTCCTATTTTCTTGAGTGGAGTTTTTTCCTGAAAGGGTTTTTCCATGTAAATTCGATGTCACATTTTGGTTGTTGATTTTTATATTGTGATGTTTGTTATGATCACATGATTATTTCTGATTTGGTAATCTGATTTTTAGATCTAAATTCACTTGCATAAGTTCATATTGTATCTTTCCTTCACCTTTTTTTTTCAACATTTTGTATTAGAGCTAACGATTCGATTCAGAAGGATTGTTTTCCATGGCTTCTACCTCTCTCTAGGATATTGAGAAATTTAATGCAATAGGCTATGAGATATGGAAACTAGAGATGAAGGATCTCCTTGAAAATAGAGATCAGTGGTTACCAGTTTCACAAGAAACCAAACCAACTGCAATGTTTAATGAAGATTGGGAAAAGTAGACAAGAAGGCATGAGGAACCATATGATTGTGTCTCATAGATTCTATCCTCTTTAATTTCTCCATAGAAGGCACTGCATAAAATTTGTGGAAGAGGATAGGTGATATTTGTCAAACTAATTTTTTTCTAACAAGTTATATCTCAAAAGACGGTTATATTCATTAAAAATGAAAGATGGTGATTCTATTGCAAACCATTTAAATTCTTTAATCTAATTATAAGTCAAATTGCATTAGTAGATGTTAAATTAGAAGATGAAGATGAAGATAAATATATCTTCTTTCTTTGTTCATTCCCCAAATCTTGGGAAAATTTAATTCTTTCCATAAGTAGTGGTAATGCAAAGACAAATATGGATATCATGATTTCCATACTTCTATCAGAGGAGATGAGGAGAAAGTCTATGAATCCTGGATCCCAAGGTGTCTTGTATGTCTGAGGAAAGTCCCAAGAGAAATGGCCTAAGGGGGATATATAGAGGGATAAGTCTAAAGTATGTTCAAAGACCCCCAAAAAGAGCAGAGTAAAGAGTTGGAATTGTGGTAAGAGAGGGAATGTGAAGGAGCATAAGAAAAAGAAAAAGAATGTCGATTCCTCCATGGAAAAGTCCTCTAATGATGACTCTGATTCTTTTTTTATTTTAGATAAATCTATTAGTGATGATGCTTGGCTTATTGATCTAGGTTGCCCTTACCACATGACTCCTCACAAGGAGTGGTTTACTTCTTACAAAGCATGTGATGGGGTAGATGTTTTCCTTGGTGAAAAAAAAACTAAAAATATTGTTGGTAAGGGAAAGATAAAGTTGTGTTTCAATGATGGGAGGATTAAATCCCTTGATGATGTTTTAAATATTCCAAAACTTGCGATAAATTTACTTTTAGTATCCAAGTTGAATGATTTTGAAATGCATGTGACATTTGACATCTGGTTGTAGGTTGATAAGAGGGAGTTCGTGATAGCTAAAGGATCTCAGATAGGGAATTTTTTTAGGCTAAATGTCTCTAATTTGTGTAACTCTTCCAATGTAACTAGCACTAAAAATGCATGTATGTTGTGGCACCATAGATTGGGTCACATCGGTGAAAAATTTCTTAAGAAAATTCCTAATAAGAAGTTGGTTGGTGGTATTTATATTTATTCTATTGGTGAAAATGATTTATGTGAGCATTGTGTGTTTTTTAAACAAAATAGATCTTCATTTCCTAATGGAACTAATAAGGAAAAGAGATTGTTAGAGATCATCCATTCAGATGTATGTGGACTAGTGGATGTTGACTGTTTGGGTAAATCTCAGTATTATGTCTCTTTCATTGATGATGTCTCAAGATACACATGGATTTATTTTATGTGTTCTAAATCTAAATTTTTCACTAAGTTTAAGGAATTTAAGGCCTTAGTTGAGAAGCAATTAGATTATAATATAAAAGTGTTGTGATTTGACAATGGGGCTAAATATTTTTCCAAGGAATTTGATGAGTTCTATGAGCATGGAGGTATTATTCAGTAGAAGAATACTCCTTATACTCCCCAACAAAATGGGGTAGCAAAAATAATGAGCCAAACCTTGATAGAAAGAGTTAGGAGTATGTTGAATGGTGCTAATTTTGATAGATTCTTTTGGGTAGAAGCAGTTGGTACTACTTGTTATTTGATTAATAGATCTCCCTATGTATCTCTTATTGATAAAAATACTTATGAAATGTGCATATGTAGAAATCCTTTTGTTTGAAACTTAAGGGTCTTTGGTTATGAGGATTTTGTTCATGTGCCTCAAGAGAAGTGATCTTAACTAGATCAAAAAGCTCAGGAATGCATATTTGTTGGCTATGGTGAGAATGTAAAAGGTTATAAGCTTTTGAATCTTCTAACTTGTAAAATTATATTTTTTAGAGGGGTGAACCCACAAAAGTGGTTTACAATTGGAGTGAGGAAGGAAAAGTTGAAAAAAATGACCCCATGCCAAAAAATTTCATTTTTGGGGTTCGAAAAAACTAATAGGTTTGAACAAAACTAAAGAGGGTTTGAATGAACTAGGGTTTGAGGAAACCCATTCAATTAACTTCCCACCATTCCCACAAAAAATCCCAAAGGAAACCCTTTTTGAAAGGGGGTTTGCTCGAACCACCCATTTCCCTCCTTCTCCCCCTCAGGTGGTAAACAAATCTAGAATTTTGCACTTCGAAGCTCGGGTTGAGGATGAAAATGGAGGAGACATCACAAACCCAACTGGATGATGGTAGTCCTCGAAACGAGCTATACAATGAATATAATTTTAATATGTTTTGCTTTTATTATGTATTTGGTTTTTTAGTTTTATTAAACATAGGTTTTTCACCAAAAATCAAGCTCTTTGTTCTATACATGTGAAAAAATAGCATATTATCAAAATAAAATTTTGAAAAATATGTTCAGGCTGGGTATTGATGTCCTTGATCCATTAATTTTTTTTTGAATTTCGATACATATAGAAAAATTTATGTTGTATACAGTCCGCCTATGTTTGAATTGTAATTTTTTTAACTTCGAAACTTCATTAAAGAAAAAATATTCAATAAAACACTATGAAACCAAATTAAAGGGATAGATATCATAGTTATAAATCTAAATTCAAAAAAATAGAATTTCATCCTTCATGGAAAAAAATTATGTTGTATACAGTGAGCGTCTCCTTAAAAATGTTGTTTACTAAAAAAAACCAGTTTTTGAAGGAGATGGAAAAAGAACTACAATCTTATTCCAATTTTTTTTAAAAAAATATATATTTAGAATCTTTAGAAAAAACGTCACAAATCACTAGTTTGCATCATCTTCAAATTCCTCATGGTTTAGCCGCTATAGGTGCCCAAAAGTGGAGATTTAGTTAAAAAAAATCAATTCAGTGTCTAGTTTGCCCAATAATTGTAAACTAGTATTGTGGAATCACCCAAAGATATGATTTTTAGGGAGTTTAGAGCTTACTTAGGATAAGAACAACCAGAGGAGAAAGATAGGAAAAAAATAGTGCACTTCAAGACAAATATTAAGAAGCAAAAAGATGCATATGTGGAAGAACAATTAGATGGATCTAAGGATGGAGAAGAAGATGAGGGTTTGAATTGTTTAGAGGATGTGTAGGATGAGCACATAGAAGAAGAAGAATAGGTATATCTCATTACTCCCACAAGGAAACAAAATCTAGTTGATAGGTATAGCCTATCAAATTTCCAATATTTATTTTCTTTGTTGAGTAATAATGATGGACTTAAATCCTATAGGGAGGCTCCCACTTCAAAGGAAAGCGAGTCTTGGTTGCAAGCCATGCAGGAGGAGATGATGGCTTCAGATAGTTGTGACACCTGAGATCTTGTTAGTTTTCCCAAAGGAAGGAAGCCCATAGATGCAAGTGGGTATTTAAAAAGAAATTTGGAGCAAATGATTAGTTAGAGCAATACAAGGCTAGATTAGTGGCTAAGAGATACTCCCAAAGAGAGGGAGTTGATTTTGGTGAATTTTTCTCTCCTATTGCTAAATTGACTTCAATTAGATTCCTATTATCTATTGTTTCCACTTGTGGTTTTGAGATAGAGAAAATGGCTGTTAAAACTGCTTTCTTTCATGGGGATCTTGAGGAGGAGATTTGTATGTGACAACCTAATAGTTTTCTTGTGAAAGGAAAAAAAATTGGTTTGCAGGTTGAAGAGATCTTTGTATGGTTTGAAAAAATTACCTAGGATGTGGTACCAGAAGTTTGACACTTTTGCATTGAAGTTGGGTTTTCTTAAGAGAGAGGAGGATAATTATGTTTATATTAAGGTTATTTATGATTAGATTCTAATTATTATATTGTATGTTGATGATATGTTTCTTATTGGTAACAACAATGTGATGATTAGTGAGCTCAAGACACAACTTTCTAGCACATTTGATATGAAGGAATTTGGTGCTAAAAATATATTCTTGGGATGGAAATTAGAAGAGATCAGGTTCATAGAAAGCTACCATTTTGTAGAGGTTTAATATGCATGACTATAAGCCAATTAGTATTCTATTTTTGGTTGGTACTAAGTTGAGCTTAGATATGTGCCTTAATTATGATGATGATTCTGAGGATATGTCTATGGTTCCTCATGCTCTAGTGTCATTGGTAGTTTGATGTATGCAATAGTTTGCACTAGACCAGATATATCCCAAGCAGTGGGAGTTATAAGAAGGTTTATGTTTAACCCTAATAGAGAGCATTCGACTTTTGTTATGAGGGTGTTTAGATATTTGTGAGGTACTTATGATTACTGTTTGGTTTATCATGGTACTAAGTATGTGGACAAGTCATTGGACATATAGGATTTTATTGATGTAGATTGGGCAAGTGATTAAAGTGTTGAGTATATTGTATAAGGTAGCACTGAAAGTAAAGCACATAAGAATATAGAAAATGTTAAATGAATAAACATGTTGATCATTATGAATGTAGCGCTATATTTTGTGTAGGAAATAAAAACCATAGTAATATGTGGAAGTTTATGTTGACAAAGTCAATACTAGAAGTAATGCTAATCTAAAATGCATGAATTAAACTTTGACTTATTCTTGAAGCTAAAAGCAAACCAAAGGAATAGGAAACATGTTTTGGTGGCACCAAATTGAGAATAGCACAAACCAAGTATAAGTATTAACCTGCAATGAAAATTACAAATGTGAAGCAATGGGAAATATATGAATTGGTCAATTAGAGATCTGGCCAAATAAGTCGATCTATAGGAGACCATCACCTTGCATTTCTACTTATCATTCTTGTTGTATAGTTGAATGGGATGACTCATTCTCTTGACTGAGTATGTGTTTTCTATACATTATTTCAAGTTGCCACCTTTTATTATTTTTGCTAAGTCAAACTTTCTGAGCTGAGAACTGTTAATTTTTTTACCCTATTTCTAGCCTTTAGTTGTTGATATTTTATCATAAATAGAGGTACCTTTCACTTCATTTGGGATGCAATATTGCTTGCTAAATTCATATTTTTTGAGTGTTACTCTGTTGCAATATTGAGCTATGAGATTGAGATATTTTTACTGTTAATTCAGTGAGGTTTCAAAGAGATTTATTTGTGGGAATTGTTCAATGGAAGGAATTACAAACTGCTTGGTGGAGGTTGTGTTAGGAAAATTGCTATATCAATTCGAGCTATCTAGTTATAGGCATGCTAGTTTCTACTTTATTTTTTATTTTAAGATGAAAAGATTGCTTGGATTAGCTTATTTTTTTCTTGATCTGGATTCTTGTTTTCATGGAACCTTTTGGTTGGGATGCATTTATACTTATATACGTATATGTTCTATATATTGGAACGGTTATTAGAAATTATACTTAGTCAAGTAGACTATAATATCATAACATTTAGGTGATATCTTGAATTGATAGCCTATGAAGTTAGGTGAAGCCTTGTGGTTAATATGGATAGTAATACAACGTGAATAATGGCATAATAGGCATATCATCATAGATAGGTTGTGAACCTTTTTGATAATTTATATGTAAACTATATTGTGAAGAGGACTATGAGTGAAAAAGCACCAAACCCTCACTAGTTTATAATGTGCCTCATATATTATTCAAATGTAGAGAACATTGTGAACATGTGAATATTTGACTCTTACTTAAAGTAAAAGTTTTATGATTTGTTTGTGATCTCTTGATCATTACATTATTTTTGTTGGAAATCCTAGGTTAGGAATTGTGAACCCCAATCCTATATCTGCACAAACATGGAAAACATCAAATTATTAGATTGAAATGCAAGTAAGAACAAGGATTCCCCATGAAATCCATCTACAATACTCAAAATAGGAAGTGAAATGAAGATTAAAACACGAAACTAAGTTAAATCCTATTCAAGTAATGCAAACACTTAATCCCATGGGGGAATTGGTGACAATTATGTGTGGAAATTGGCCCTTTCCCAACTCCTTTGTAAGCTTGATGATTTGATGAAGATTGATCCACTTTTTTGATGAAGAACAAGATGACTCTTTGAGAAAACCTGCAATAACCTAGCTATGGTGATGGAAAATGCTCAAGAAAATAGATGAAATTTGCCTAATGTGGATATAATAACTTTGCTTTCAAATTGTGGATGATCAATTCAATAGAGGAGGCCTCTATCTATAGATTTGAAGAATGGAAGATTCAATTATTTGGATGAATGTAGGACAAAAGACCAACCAATGAGAGAAAACCACTTGTCCACATGTGATTGGAGGAGGAATGAGAACATTTTGGTGAATGTGCCCATAAATTTTATTAGATTCAAATTTGAAATTTGAATGTTGGCAAGTTAGAGGGAGATCAGAATGGAGTTAATATCACTTGGCTCAAGTCCAAGGACATATAAGAGGAATTAAATACCTTGTTGGAAGTACCCATCCCCTTTTGGAGGGATTTTCAAATTTGAGGAATATTCCCTTTTTATGCCAAGTTGAGGGAAATAGGTGAAATAATAAATCAATTAAATTGATTTATTGGTGCAAGTTGCAAAATCTAGAGGATTTTAGTGAATGAGATTAAATTAATCAAGATTTGATCAATTTAATGAGAGATTAGACAATTTGACAATTTTCACTTAGATTTTAGGATTTAAATAAATCAAAGTTGAGAGGAATAATGATTTTAGATTTAATTAGATAAAGATTGATTTATTTAATTAAAGACGATGATGTTAGATTTAAACCAAATAAATTTCAATTTATTTAATTTAAAGAAATGACCTTAGAGACTTAATTAAATAAAGTGAATTATTTTATTGAAAGAGAGACTATAGGATTAATTAAACAAACTGATTTATTTAATTAATAGAAGAGAATGACTTAATAAGATAAATTTGATTTATTTAATTAAGAGAGGAAATATGATGAATTTAATCAAATAAAGATTATTCAATTTAATTGATTAGTAAAGGGGATGATTTAGGAAGAAACGATGTTAGTAAGATCAAGATCTGGTGTGTCGGTCACTTTTCCATGTCTACATTTTGCCCCTCTTTGAAGCAATGCACTTGTTGCATTCGTTGAAAGAATAAACTGTCTTGATCAAAGCTCAATTTATTTATTTATTTTTAGATGCTCCACTGCTGCCCCAACGAGAAGGATTATGTTGGTATATTCCCCCTTGAGAGATTGAACAATTTGTTTTGATTTTCTGATCGAGATCGTGATAAATTGTGAGAGGAGTGGTTCTATTGATCAGAAAATGAAAGATAATTCTTTAGAAAGATTAGATATTTCACATAGACAATTTTGATGATGTATAGATAGTCATCGACCATGGGTAGCCTCATGTATATTTTGATACAACACACCAATTTTGGATAGAAATGTTAGTAAAGATAGAAGAATAAGAAGAAAAGAATGATGACAAGAGGATCCAACAAGCCTACACTATGAATGATGTTGATGATGATTTGCTTACCAGGATTTGGGATTTTAAAAGGGCCAATTACTTTATGTTTGATAACACATGTAGGTATGATGCATCAAGGTATAAAGAACCAGGATGGCATTGCACCTAGTGTGATGGAATTTGAATTGACAATCAAATAGTAGTATTCTTGTTCACACTTGACATACAAAAAATTTGCTAGGATGCACCTAACAAAATAAGTATTCGCCAAGTTATATTACAAGAACGTCCAACAAGCATAGCAGAAAAAAGATAATGATCATTGCCCCATTCCTTTCCCTCTAAACCATTTTGATTAGGCATCATCAAGAGGTCCTTGGAATGAGCGCAAAATAATATAAGTCAAAAATACCAAGGTAAAGTAAACAAACAAGCTAATGTTCTTCATACCGCTAGCCAAGACTAAACTACGGTGATGCCTGATGTTGATGTCCATCGCAAGAATGTTGCATTCCTAGGACATGTTGTGATCAAGTGATAATGATATTTTGATTAGATGATAAGCTATTGATACTCCGAGTTGATCAACTTGCTTGCTTACTAACCTAGACTTGAGACTTGAATGATTAGGTGTTCACTTTTGAATCTGCTAGACCTGCTTCTCATTGACTTACCAAAGGATGAAAATGACACTGATTTATTATGAGCAATGATTAATTGCAGGTGTAAGCGAGATGAGATGGGTGCACCATTTTGGTTTTTCCAAATATTTGGATGTTTTTGGTGTTTTAAAATGTTTTGAGGTTATTTTTGGGATTTTGAGATTTTTACAAATGTTTTGATTTTCAATTTTTAAATTTATTTTGGATTTTGTGTCTCAAGGGCTCACTAATGATGGCCTTGCCTATGTTTAAGCTCAGAGATGACGTAGTTCAAATACCATTTCTTTTTTTATGTTTTCTAGTTTTTTGACATGTTTTTGGATTTTTGATTATTTGGATGTTTTTGTAACTTTCGCATGATTTTGATGATTTGGATATGGATATGTGATGATATCAGTGCTCTATTTTGGGATTTTGTTGAAAATCAAGCCAAGGTTGATTGATTGGATCAGTGGATTGATGATGACAACATTGTTGAGGATACACAACAATGCAAGGATAGTGTTAAGCAACACGAGGATTTCAAGATTGATGATGATAACATTGTTAAGGATGCACAACAATGCAAGGATAGTGTTAAGAAACACAAGGATTTGGAAGGATATCCCAAGATGGATGATGGATTGATTGGATTTGATTGATCATGATTTTGAAGCTATATTTGGAACAAAATTGTTTTGATGATTTGATGTGATGTTGAAGTGCAAGTTAGATGCGACTGATATTGATTGTTTGGATTGATGTTCGATGAAGGATTGAGCTTGATAAGGAACATCCTCTCATCAAAATATGTCATGGGCTAACTTGATTTGGCCTTTTTTCTCACAAGTTCTTTGAACAATTTGATTTCACATTCGCCAATGTTCAGATTACCACATAAGTGTGAAGATATAGATCAAGATTTATTCTCGAAGGAAGATGTAAACATCTGCCCCTAGTTTCTAGCAATGTTTGAAAGTCCATGGGTGGATTCTTATAGAGATGGATGGATGGATGGATACAGTAAGCATGCAAAGGATGCCAAGGATTATCTTGTGATAAGATAAGTTGTTCAAACTTGGATAGTGTTTCATGGCTCAGATAACGTTGGGTAGGATAGGATCAATGAAAATGAACCATGTCAAGATGTCTACCATAAACAAGTGTAAAGTGTGCACAAAACTTTCATCAAGATTAAGAGAAGGTAGACTATGGATGCATATACATGGAAATGGATTGGATAAATGGTTCATCGATGAATGGATTTATTATGGATGAGATGGATGGAATATTGGATTTATTATAGATGTGATGAGATGCTTCCTCCTGAAATAGTGCACATAGATGCTCGATTCTACACATGATGCCTGTTTTCCAGGTTTTCATCATGGTACTTTCCCAAAGTGCCACCAAAGTGGTTTTCACTAGAGGACAATTTTTTTCTTTACTATTTTCAATCCTTTTTCTGATTTTTTTGGATTTTTATATTTATTTTTATTTTTATTGGATTTTTTGCTGAAATACTTAAGCTCATGTTGAACCACCTAGTACTGTTGATGTTAATGCTTCTATCATACTATTCCACTAATATCCTACTTGAATAAGTTTCTTTGCTAAGATACATGCACTTGAATGCAAATTTTGAGATTCCCGATCTACTTTGTTGATATTGAAGTTAACTCTGTCTTTGTGCACACATCACGATAGAGTGCCTTCTGAATCCTTATGATGAAGGGTCCTTGCCAACACATGGTCAATTGAGAATAGGATATCATGTGTGGAGGCGTGGATGGTGGAGTGTGTTTAGGAATAAAATATGGATTGGTTGATAGTTTGGAACCTTTGACTCTCCAAATTTGGGAAGATGAGCAATGATGGGTGGATACGGAAGTGTGGATGGGATTTGGACCAACCACTTGATATACTTTGTAGAAGTCTTCTTTTTCCTTTGTGGACATCTTTAATGGATACTTTTCCCTTTTTTATTTTTCCCGATAGTTTCTTTGACTAATGGAGTTTGATAGGGATAATCTTTCTTTGTATTTTTTGGTATCCATATGTATTTGATTTGTCCATTATGCTTCTCCACTTATTTTTGTTTGATAAAATCCTTCATGCTTTGATTCAAATCTTTCTTTTGATGTTGGTCCCAATTTGTGGATGGGGTGATGGGTGGATGAAGATTTGTGATGTGGCTAGTTGTATTATTGGCATTGGTTTCATCATAAGGATTCTTTGTGCCCCCTATGTTGATGTTTTCTTGAGAAAAAGTTTCCCCCAGTATGGTGGTAGTAGCATCTTTGTTCTTTGATTCTTCCTATTTTGAGATGTCTTGTTTAGAATGCATTCTCTAATAAATGACTGCTATAGATAATGTTATTTTAATTTGCTGCTCTATTGACTCTGGAATATCCTGTTCTATTTTGACCTATTCCCTTGAGTGGATAATATTGGATATCTTCATACATGATGTCCTCGGTCTAAATTTGGGATATATCTAATCCTAATGTTGACAACTGAGTTTGACTGTAGGAATCAATATCCTACTCTTTTGTGTAATAATGTCAGGAGTAAAGGAATCCTGTTTTGAATGAAGACCATCTACGTGTCCATCCAAAGAAAGAATCTCATGGGTAGATGGAGGAGTATGTGCTATGTGGATATGATTATCATTTATAGATAGGAGAGTGTCCATTACATCGTTGTAGTAGCTTGGAGATACAAATTATTGATCTCGAATGATTTCAGAATTGCTTTTGACATGCTTTGGATCAAGTTCTTGACATGGGTCAATTTAAAAGAATGGATTGCTTATAAAGGGTTCTTGGATATATTCATTATGCATAGGAAGTTGCTCAAATTTCATGAGGTCAAAGTATGTCCATATTTTTTAGAAAGGATCATTGCTAGACCTTGGTGAAAGATGTTGATCATGCTTTGGAATAAGTTCTTAAGATATGTCCTCTAACTGATTAGGTGATGTAGAGACATTTTCAACATGATCATTGGTCGAAGGATCTTGATCATCATTTTCAATGATTGTGGTGGGAATCTATTGCAAGCTTTGTTGAGCGAGTAATGCTTGGATTTGATTTTGAGCTAACAACGCTTGTTGTTGGTCATGTTGTTGTTGTGCCAATAAAGTTTGTTGTTGGGATTGATGTTGGGCCTCGTATTGTTGTACTTGATAATCTTGCAAGGCTTGTTGATATGCTTCTTGCTGGGTTGCTTGAAATTGTGCTTGTGCTTGCTGAGCTTGATATTGGGCTCAGGCTTGAGCATGCACTTGTTGAATTGCTTGTGCAATTTGAGCAACTTGTGTGGCTTGTGCATTTTGAGCAGCTTGTGCAGCTTGGGCGACTTGTGCATCTTGAGATTCTTGCACACCTTGGGTGGCTTGTTGTTGATGTAATAAAGCTTGGGATTGAGCAACATGATGTTCTTGTTGTGCCACTAATTGTGCAACTTGTTGGTTTTGGAGCACGTTTTGTTGGGCAGCTTGTCGAGCAACTTGCAACGTGATGCTGAATGAATTTTCCATTTTGTGTTTTGGCGATGGTGGCAATGGATCAGGAATGGTGTTGACCATTGTGATGAGCAAAATGGTTGCATTGATTTTTAGGGTTTGAGTGGTGGATGGCATGATTGTGATGCTTTGAGTGTTGTTTTGATATGGAGGTATGGCTGGGATTGGAGGCATGATCCCAAGAGGTCTTCCCACAATTGTGCTTATGTCATAGTCAGAAGGGAGTTTAGCCCCTTCTTTTACCAACTCAAGCATGTATTGGGAGGGATATAACTTCATCATAGCATTGAAAATTCAATGATTTTTGGGATTTTTCACCATCGCTAGGATTTCATCTTATGTCATCCCTAAGAAATTGTTGGTGATGTCCTCTACTTGACCCTCCTTTTGAGGATTTTTTGATGGTAGAGAGAAGTTTCTTGGGGGATCGCTTGATCGAACATGATTCATTTTAGAAGTAGTTTGACTTAGATCACTTGAAGTTGATGTTTCCTTGTTGACTTCCATATTCTTCTTGTGTTGTGATCTTGTTTGCACCATAAAATAGAGATCGGTTGATCTAATCTTAGGCACAAAAAGAGAAGAACCAGGATAGATTAAGGATCAAGGTGATGATGGGGATGAAGGATGGATTATACAGATGATAAAAACTCTTGAAGAGCCTTGAGGGAGATGCTAAACTTTTGGGGCTTGATTTGATTTGATTTTGATTGAGGATAATTTGACTAAGTGTTTTAATTCAAACAAAGTGATTTTTTATTTGTAAACTCTAGGAAGTTGTGTTATCCTAGAGAAAACTCATGCACAAGAGGCTAATTTGGCTAGGTGTGTTAAGCCAAACAAGATAATGATCTCCTAGACCCCAAGATGTTTGGATTTTATCAAAGGGGTAAATTTGTTCATAATATTTGATAATTTGACTAAGTGTGTTAAGTGAAACAAGATGATTTTGATTTTGCCTAAAAGTTTAGCATGATGATGTTTTCAAAGTTCCCAAGATTTTGTTGGTGAGATGATTTGGATTTTGACAGTTGAGAGATGGATGAGAGTGATGATTTTGATCCTAGACTTGACCTAGACAAGACTCTTTCTTAAAAGACCTCAGTTTTGAAGAACATTGCATACTTCCTATGTGAGAAAAGAAAACATTTGAAAGAGATTGGGATTTTAATGATAATAAAACTCATACAAGTTAGGGTTGTTTCTTAAAGCTTTCTTGTAGAAGTTGTAAACCAACCTTTCTCTTACCTCATGAAGCCTTGAAAGATATTCTTCATGGTCCTTTGGACTAAGCCTTTTGAATTTGGGCTTGTGGATTTGATTTTGCAGGAAATCATTTGAGAGAACTCATGTGTGGGGTCAATTGTCTTTATCTTTGCTTAATGAATTTATTTTACCACAAAAAAATCCTTGATTTAAAATTTTAAACTAAATGTCTATGTCTCAATTCCTTTTCATTCCACAAGGTCCATTATTTGAAAACCAAGGTTTCAAGAGCATAGTTTCCTATGTTTTCCTTTAGAGAGAGCAAATTATGACGTAAACCCAAATTCTTAGAAACCTCTAAGGATAAAATCCCTAGGGAAAGCAACAACACTTGGGTTTGGTCAAAGGTATTTTCCCCTCCTAAAGGGTTTGAAATTTGAAGATTTTGAATGTTGAATGTTTGTTTCCAATTTTTTTTGAGACTCAAGCAAAAAAAAATTGATTCCAAGAGCATGCACAATCCTAGGATGAAAAGACAATATTTGTTTTGGTTTCCCACTTGGATAAATCCAGCTGTCCATATTCAATGTGGATGAATAGATGCTTGAACACACTGGATCCCCTCCACGGAACACACTTCTCCGGTCAGCCAAGCATCAATACCCATGAATCTCCCATGGCATAATTTTCATCTCTACAATAGAACCGCATGTTATGTGGGGCGGCTTCAAAGGACATGACCTTTTGCACCAACAAATAGAAAAGGATTTTTGGCTTCTAAAAAAAATTTTGTAGTAAGGGCATCCAATTTAGTGGGTGCAATGATAAACGCCTTGTGAGAGATCTCCCAACCCTTAGAACAAGGGCTTTACGCATCACACAGATACTAGGGGAGAGTTATCATGCGATGTTTCCCATTGTCCATGGTTTTCACCATAAAGATAAATTTATATAGCGGTTTGGAAGAGCTTGACTTTAGCTCATTACTGCTTGAGTCGTTCCCTTGGGGTGAGTACTTTTTCCCACCAAGGAAGGCCCTCTAAGGTAAAAAAAGAGAGTGAACATATCCGTAGTTTGATCAATCTTTGTTGAGAAACAAAGAGATAACACACGCCATATGTTTCACTCACACTCGCAATATTGATTCAATTTTAAAACCCAATTGAAATGTGGAGGCAATATTTTATGCAACTTAATGCCACCAAAAATAATTTTGATTCTCAAGATTTTTGTGAAGCATGAGAGAAGTACATATGTCTTTTTAAATGAAATTACTTTGCAAAAAATATTACAAGACACAAAAGCACATGTTCATTTTTAATCCTTCAAAGCAATGGCGAGTTCTTTTTAAGCACCAAAGGATTTATATGAAATTTTCGTTGTTCAATTGTTAATCCTCAAACCAAATATAGTGAGTTTGTCCTAAAGTTCATTTTAACCCTTTGTTTACAAAATTGAAAACTTTGTAGTGTTCCTTTTAGAGCCCAAAGGAAATTTATATGCCCTAAAAAAAACATAAAAGGTAACAAATTTTCAAGAGAGATTATGAATTCTCTAAGAGTGTTAAACAACACTAAAGTGTTTAAAAATAATGGGTATGATGTGAGAATGATGTCATAATGCAACCTCTAAATTTGTTTTCCTCCTTGCCCTAACTTGCAAAAAAAATTGATTAAAACCAGAAAACACAGAGACAACAAACAATTTAAAAACTCAAGATTAAAAAGCACATGCCAATATTAAACTAATTTGCACTTTTTGATTTAACTCAACGACACTATCAGCGGGTGCGGTGGAATTTAGAAACTCCAGTGGTGCAATATAACACCATTAATTTATGACAGCGACACTCTACAGTGAAACAAAGAGCATGATTGCGGCACTATTTGACCCAGTGACATAGTTTGAATTTTGAAAAGTTGGCGATTGAGTTTGAAAATTTTAATTTTCAGGAAGGCAGAGCTTAGCAATGGAGTTTGGAATTTCAAGTGGTCTAATATTGCACTGCTTGATAGTCACCAGTTGAGTTTCCTGGAACCGGCAAAAAATAGCAAAAAAACACAAAATTTATTGAGAAAACGTGATTAAAAATTGAGATTCGCCCTCCTTTTAGTGCCAAAATCTGAACCCCAATCCTATACCTGCACAAACATTGAAAAAAAACACATTATTAGATTGAAATGCAAGTAAGAACAAGGATTCCCCATGAAATCCATCTACAATGTACTCAAAATAGGAGGTGAAATGAAGAGTAAAACAAGAAACTAATTTAAATCTTATTCAAGTAATGCAAACACTTAATCCCATGGGGAATTGGTGTCAATTATGTGTGGAAATTGGACCTTTCCCAACTCCTTTGTAAGATTGATGATTTGATGAAGATTGATTCAATTTGATGAAGAACAAGATGATTCTTTGAGAAAACCCACAATAACCTAGCTATGGTGATGGAAAATGCTCAATAAAATAGATGAAATTTCTCTAATGTGAAGATAATAACTTTTCTTTCAAATTGTGGATGATCAATTCAATAGAGGAGGCCTCTATTTATAGATTTGAAGAATGGAATATTGAAGGATTTGGATGAATGTGGGACAAAAGATTAACCAATGAGAGAAGGCCACTTGTCCACATGTGATTAGAGGAGGAATGAACACATTTTGGTGAATGTGCCCATAAATGTTATTAGATTCAAATTTGAAATTTGAAAGTTGGCAAGTTGGAGGGAGAGAAGAATGGAGTTAATATCACTTGGGTCAAGGCCAAGGACATGTAAGAGGCATTAAATACCTTTTTGGAAGTACCCATCCCTTTTTGGAGGGATTTTCAAATTTGAGGAATATTCCCTTTTGATGCCAAGTTGAGGGAAAATAGCTGAAATAATAAATCAATTAAATTGATTTATTGGTGCAAGTTGCAAAATCTAGAGGATTTTAGTGATTGAGATTAAATTAATCAAGATTTGATCAATTTTATGAGAGATTAGATGATTTGACAATTTTGACTTAGATTTTAGGATTTAAATAAATCAAAGTTGAGAGGAATAATGATTTTAGATTTAATTAAATAAAGATTGATTTATTTAATTAAAGAGGATGATGTTAGATTTAAACCAAATAAAGTTTAATTTATTTAATTTAAAGAAATGACCTTAGAGACTTAATTAAATAAAGTTAATTATTTAATTAAAAGAGAGACTATAGGATTAATTAAACAAACTGATTTATTTAATTAATAGAAGAGAATGACTTAATGAGATAAATTTGATTTATTTAATTAAGAGAGGAAATATGATGAATTTAATCAAATAAAGATTATTCAATTAAATTGATTAGTAAAGGGGGTGATTTAGGAAGAAACGATGTTAGTAAGATCAAGATCAGGTGTGTCGGTCAATTTTCCATGTCTACAGGAATAACCTATTTTCTAGGGTTTTCTATGAGATTATTGATTGAAGAAAATAAGTCAGGTTTGGCTCCTATATGATCTACTTTATGATTCGATTGCTAAATATACTTTCATTTGGAGTCGTTTTATTGTTGATACCATACTTTTGAGTGATTCCTTTATCAATGAGATTATACGTTTAATGAAGTCATTGATTGTTGATGGTTATACTTTGATTTTAGGTCTTTTATTGTTGTTAAGTTTATACTTTTGAACTTGGATTCATTTAATGTTGAGATAAAACTTTGATTAGAGAATTTATAGTTGGGATTGCACCATTCATACTAGATTAATTTAATGATGTGACATTATGTTTACTCATATGGTTAATTGGTAAGTAAGAGTTACTTTGAGTTATTTACTTAGTAGATGTGTTAGATAAACATAGAGGAAAAAGGTTGTTCCTGGGGTTAAAGATTACCTAATGGAGGGAATTTCCTATGCATAGAATATGTATGGTCTTAAAAAATTGAGCTAGGGAGGTGTGTGAATAGGATGATGTCCACTCTAAATTTTGGGTGATGAATACTTTGGACAAAGCAGTGTAATTTTCCACTGTTTACACTATCAATTCATTTTGATCTAGTTAGACATTCTATTCCAGGATTGTCATACTCATAGGTAGAAGCTACCATATGATTAAGCTCTAGTTTTAAGGACACAACACCAAGTTTGGGGAAGGATAGTATTATGGGGTTATCCAACCAATCTCTTTGTCAAAGGTTAGGCCCATCTTACCTAATAGGTAGATGTGTGGGGTACCACAGTAAGTCCGTGGTTGGCAAAAAAGTGCTTGAGTGATGCTTCTCCTCATCAGTTGGCGGCCAAATATTTGAAGGTGGACAACCTAGAGACCATATGTATTTCTAGTGTTGGAAGCTTAGAAGAGCTATGTATGTAATTTGTACCCATTTGTATGGAAGGATGTAAACATCAATGTTTTACTTGAGCTTATTCAATATGAAATGAATTTTATGGAAAGATTTGTAAAATTAAAATTCGCAATGGATGTTTGAAATAGTGTTTATTTCATATGTGCATGTAATTTATATTTTGCAGGATAAAATTTTATTTCTATGTTTGGCATCATAATTTATTCACTTTTGGGTTAAAACTTAGGAATTTTTTTGAGTAGAACTTGGGGCATGTTACACAACAAATGCACCAATTTTAAATAGATGTGCCAAAATACTCTACATTTATGCCAAAATTACCTTAAAAATGCACCAAACTATCCTACAAGTGTGCCACTTTGGGACAAATGTGTCAAACATACTTGTAACTACTCAAAATATGAAAAACATCAAGAAATTCACTAAATCCTAGGACCCAAGTGTCCCACTTGGCATGCCAAAACATGTGACCTAAAAAATGATTATGAAATTGAAGGATAAACAACAACTTGGGCCTATGTTCCTCCTTCTTTTACTTTTTGTGTATGTTTGTATGAGGTTTGCGTGCCTTTTTTGATGATTTTTGATGTTAGGCCTAGTTGGTCTCCGCTTATCGATTTGTTTTTCTTAAAATATTAGGTTTACAGGCCCTTCCCCCTAATTATAAAATTAAAAACAATTTAGAATCAAATTCAATAAAAGATCACACCAGTGAAGCATAAAGTAAATACAAAAACATATAGTATAAACATGCATGACTGCTTTGTTGAGCTGCATTGTTCGACTCTTCACACCTTGGAGAAGAGTGTAGTAGTTCTTTCTCTTAGATTTTTAGTAGCAGAGTAGCATAAAGAACTAATAATATGAATATAGTTTCTTTGCAATGATGAGAGAAGGGGAATAGGTGATAGAAGGGTTGAATTTGTATATTTTTGGTTATACCAATCAATGATCAAGATCAAATAAGAGACTAAGGAGATCAATGGCTCAAAATTGATGAGAGGAATTGATGAAGAGTTAACTAATCTCATGATTTCAACTAATTGATCATAAGGGTTAGTTAAGATAATTGATTGATATAAGTTTGATTGATGGTTAGTAGATAGAATTGATTAATTAGTGAACTCAAAGTGAGTGGGAGTGGACTGAGATTGATTGATCAGAAGACTAATCTGATTGATGAGTGGACTAAGAGTAAGTCTAGCTGATGACGTGAGAATGCATTAGCATTTAATAATTAAATGAATTAATTATTAATTTAATGTACAAAAGTGGAAGTAAATAATTAAAAATAAATTATTTAATTAAATTTTAGGAAAGAAAAAGAATTAGTAAATCAATTAAATAATGTTAGTTATTTAATCAATATAGATAAATAGTGATGAAATAAATGATTTAATCAAATTATTTAAAATTATTTAATTAAAAGTGGAAAATGAAGGAAATTTGAAATTAAAAAAATTATATAATAAAAAAACATTTAATTATCATGATGAAAGTGAAAATGATTATTAATTTAATCAAATACTAAAATTTTAATTAAATGTTGAGGGAGAGATGTTTTGGAAGAAAAGTATTAGTGAAATTTAAGTGTCTACATATACTTTATGAAAAGTGGTTTTTGACTTGTAAAATACAACCATAGTATTTGAAAGATTGTATCTCAAATATTTAAAATTTGGAAATTTTGTAAACAAAGAACACATTTTGAAAAAAAATAGGTAGAGAGATAGTAATATATTCTAATCAAAGTTAAATAAATTAAAACCAATCAATTGGCCATGGAAAATGAAAACCTATTAACAAGTTTTATTTATAGACTATATTTTACTTCAATGAGTTATTGTTCGACATGACTACCCACCATATATTACAAGAATACTTTATCATAACATAA
Source organism: Sequoiadendron giganteum (assembly GCA_007115665.2). Lineage (NCBI taxonomy): Eukaryota > Viridiplantae > Streptophyta > Pinopsida > Cupressales > Cupressaceae > Sequoiadendron > Sequoiadendron giganteum. The sequence continues at coordinate 251,980,228 of CM021103.1, forward strand.
TTATTATATTTTGCAAATGACCTTTACAAAACTAGTCTTTTAAAATACTTATTCTTTCCTATATGTATAATCATTTTAACTTTTGAATTATTTTTTTAGAATCATTTAGATTGATTTAAAGGATTGTATTTACTTGGCCTGCATGTAATTGGCTTTAAATAAAAAATACACAAATTAATTAAGTATATATATGGTTTTTTTGTGTGGATGACAACTATGTATTCACTTCAATGGTTACAAAAATGTAGAAAAATGGATTTGGAGTCAATTCCATAAAATTTTCTCAACACTTCATTCTTAACCTTCAAATTACTAATCAAGTGACCAATTCAATAAATTGGAAAACTGCCTCTCACCATTGAAGGTCATGGTGCATTTTCCTCATTCACATGACACATTACAATTACCATTATTGTTGGAGCAAGCTTCTAGGAATTATGCATATAGAAGCAACACCTTCACAAAAAAGAGAAGCAACACGAAGAGGCTATTTCATCAGAAGTTAAACAATGAATTGAGATGATCAAATAATCTACAAAGCATGCCTTATAAAGGCATGAGAAGGTCGGTGTGGGAAGGTAACCAACATAAAAAAAATAAAAATATAGTTACAAATTATTAAATGCATAACCACCAATAATTAATATTGGTGTGCCTATGTTAACTTAAGAGAATGTGAACAATAAAAAGCCATTAACTCTAACACCCCCCTTAAGTGCAACTTAGGGAAACTAAAAATGAAAAATGAGATGCAAGATGGGTCTCGACAACAAGGCCATGTTAGGTACCCATTCACAACTAAAATGGAAAAAAAAATCTCTCACAACCAAAGAGAAGTAGAAAAACCATGTGGGAGAAAACTCCTCTCCAAAAGAGAGAAAATAGAAAAAAGAAAAAGAAGGAAGGAGGACTCATGAAGACCCCCCAAGGACAACTTCTTTCACTCCTAGCATCAATCTTAGAAAAATAAAGCAATGAGATTCCAAAGGTTTAGTGAAGATGTCTGCAACCTATTGCTCCATAGGAAAATACTCCAAACTCAAAACACCCTCCTGAATGAGCTGCTGAATGAAGTACATGTGGATCTCAATATGCTTAGTACACTGATTTTTCACTAGGTTATGAGAAATGTGTACATAGCACTCTGATTATCACACCAAAGAGTAGTAGGATGATTAGAAAGAAATCCAAACTCAACCATCTACTGTTGAAGCCATAAAACATCTAGACTAGCCAAAACAACACCTGAATACTCAGCCTCGGTCGAAGATAATGCAAAAGCAGTTTGATTCTTACAAGATGATGCAATCAGACTAGAACCAAGACAAAAGACAAAGCTAGAAGTATTCCTTTGATCATCAACATCACCAACCCAATCTTAGTAGCACCTAATGTGTAATGAATGACAAATTGAGTAGTGCCCTAAATGTACCATAGGATACATTTGGCTACCTTCCAATGAATCTCATGAGGATCTTGAGAGAAACGGGAGACAAGACCAACTACAAAGGAAATATCAAGATGACTATGTGTCAAGTATAAAAGGTTGCCAACTAATTGCCAATACAATGTAGCATCCACTGACGAAGTACAAAAATTAGAAGATAACAAAATACCTAATTGAAAATGAGTAGGGGTTGGCTTGCAATGAACCATCCCAAATATTTCAAGGAAATCAAGAGCATACTTATGTTGTAAAATAGAAATACCTACAAAAGATTGATGAATCTAAAGACTAGGAAAGAAATGCAAAGGACCAAGGTCAGCCATATCAAACCACTCTGTCAAATCTCTTTAAGTATCCTCAATCATGGTATGAGAACTAATAGTGAGAATCAAGTCATCCACATAGAGAACAAGAATGAGAAGATCTTCTCCATGCCTCTGAATATAAACTGTAGGGTCAGAGTGACATCTAGTGAATCTAGAAGTAAGCAGAAAACTATCCATCTTCTCATACCAAGACCGAGGGGCTTGTTTGAGACCATGCAATGAACGTTGAAGCCTGCAAACAAGTGAAGGGTCTTGCAAAAATCCTAGTGGTTGCTACATATAAATATCCTCATGATGATCACCATGCAAGAAAGCACTCTTCACATCCATCTGATACACTGACCAACCTTGAGATGCAACAATAGAAAGTACAAGACAAATGGAATCCATATTGGAAATAGGAGAAAATGTCTCTGAATATTTGGTTCCCTCAACCTAATAAAACCCCTTAGCTAGAATATGAGTCTTATACTTGTTAATAGAACCATCAGCTGCAAACTTGGTACGATACACCCACTTGCACTAAACCAACTTTCCTCCCTTAGGAAGAGGAACAAGATCCCAAGTATGATTCTTCATCAAAGAAGAATATTCCTCATCCATAGCACTATCCCACTCTATAACACCTAAAGCATCTAAAAATTCTAAGCATTAGTAGAAACTGCATGACTCAAAAGAACGATACTTGAAGTCTGAGAATGAGTGTGGCAAGAAGTTGTAGGATCAACTGCATGAGAACCAGCCTCCTTAAGAATAGTGTGAGCCCAAAGAGGCTATGTGGGTGCAAGATCAGTAGAAGATGGAGTTATGCCAACAAAAATATCAATACCATGATCAGGATCACCAAGAACATCATCATCATCATCATCATCATCATCATCATCATCATCATCATCATTGACAAGAAATAGAACATCCTCTAAAGAAGAACTGGGAAGAAGGGAGGTAGAGGCCTATGATGGAGAATCCTTCAGAATGAAAGACTCATCAAAATTAACATCAAAATAAAAATGTACCTCTTGAGTGATGGGTATGTGCATGGATTTGTGACACAATTTTGGCTCTTAAGATGCCACTTTTTTTTTAAAATCAATAAAATCTGATTTACATGAGAAAATGAAGATAGTTATGCTCAAAATTTCAAGATGCAATAAGAACAAAATTTGAAGTGATTTGAGTTTAGTTTCTAAGCTACTAATTCTTTTTGAAATTAATGAAGATTAAGGGTCTCAAAAAGGGGGGGCCCAAAACATGTCCTATTTTTATTAAAAAGAAGCATAGCACCTAAGGGCTCCCCCTTTTTGATTAACCTTTTTTTAGAATTTCAAAAATCCCATCAGTGAGAAATTAGCTAACACCATGTAGTTTATCCTCATTCTTTCCGATAATTTTTTTAGTGAATATATAATATTTTATGGATTTTGATAGTTGACACATCTTGAAAAGCTAAAATTTGAGTGTGCTCTCCCCCTCAACTTTTTGAGAACTATTCAAAATTTGAGTTTTTTTACATCATGTATAAAATGGAGTCTATTTTAAAAAAATGTAATTTGTTTCACATTTTGATGAATGAGTAAAAACCTATCCTAAAACTAGCACATGGTTTTTGATAAAAAATGGAGGCATTTACAATAGAAGCTATGGATCAAAACTTAACTAAATCAAAACGAAAAAAGAATTATATATTTAGATAGCTAAGAGAGAGGTTAATTCTATCATGGTTTTTTTATAAACTTTCATTGAAAGACATGCAAACGTGATGGTGATCATAGACAAAACTATGAGGAAATTTGGCAAATCTTGTCAATTAACATGTCCAAAGTAGGTCATTTAGCGAGCGCCAAATTTGCACTCACCAAATGGCACATCACATTTGGAAAGCACCAAATTTGGCATGCACCAAATGTGGTGTCATTTGGTGAGCACCAAATTTGGCGCTCGTCAAATGACCTATTTTGAAAAAAATATTACTTTCCCCTCTCTTTGGTCAACCACTTTGATATGCTTAGAGTGTGAAATTTATGATCATAGATGGATAGTTGAGGTTTTACCTTTCATATGCTCTCTACCTCATTACCCTAATTGGATAACTCTCTATCCCTCTAAATTATCTCTCTCTCAAGTCTCACTCCCTCCCACGCTACCTAGATTACTCTCTCTCACTCTAATCCCCTCTCTCAGGTCTTGTTCCCTCACACCCTACCTAGATAAATCTATCTCACACCAACCCCCTTTATCACTCTCCCTCTCTCTCTCCCCCTCTGGTATTTTGTCTCTCTCACTCCATCTCCCTCTCTTAGGTCATTATCTTTCTCTCTTCATCTCTCTCTCTTCGTATCTCCCTCCTAACCCCCTCTCCCTCTCTTAGGTCTCTCACTCACTCCCTCTATCTCTCTCGCACTCCCTCTCTCACTCACTCAATCTATCTACCACCCTCTCTCTCTTTCTCACTCTCTCTTAGGTATCTCCCTCCCCTCTCTATCTCTCTCTCACACACACACACTCCCTCCATCTCTCACACTCCCTCTATCTCTCTCCCACTCTTTCTCCCTCTCTCTTAGGTCTCTCCCTCCCACCTTCTCTCCCCCTCTCTCTCAATACTCTCCCTCCTACACCCCCTTCTCTCTCTCAAGTATCTCCCTCCCATCCCCTCTCCCTCTCCCTCTCTCTCTCCCACTCCCTCTCTCTCTCTCTCTCACTCCCTCTATCTCTCTCCCACTCTATCTCTCTCCCTCTCTCTCAGGTCTCTCCCTCTCTCTCAGGTCTCTCCCTCCCACCCCCTATCCTTCTCTCTCTCAAGTATCTCCCTCCTACCCCCTCTCTCTCTCTCTTTGTCAAGTATCCCCCTCCTAGACCCTCTCCCTTTCACAATCACTCTCTCTATCTCTCCCCCACTCCCTCCCTCTCTGTATCCCTCTCCCTCTCTCTCTCATGCCCTCTATCTCTTTCCCACTCTCTCTCCCTCTGCTATCTCTCAGGTCTCTCCCTCCCATCCCTCCCTCCCTCTCTCTTTCAAGTCTCTCCTCCTACCACCTCTCCCTCTCTTAGGTCTCTCTCTATCTCTCTCACTCACTCCCTCTATCTCTCTCACATGCCCTCTATCTCTCTCACTCCCTCTATCTCTCTCCCTTTCTCTAAGGTATCTCCCTCACACCCCTTCCCTCTCTCTCTCTCCCTCTCTCTCAGGTATCTCCCCCCACCCCTCTCTCTCTTTCTACCTCTCTCTATCTCTCTCTCACTCCCTCCATCTCTCCCATCCCTCTATCTTGGTCACTCCCTCCCTCTCCTACCCCCTCTCCCTCTTGTAAGTCTCTCTCTCTCTCTCACTCCTTGTATCTCTCCCATCCCTCTATCTCCCACTCCCTCTCTCTCCTACTCTCTTAGGTCTCTCCTTCCCACCCCCCTCTCCAACTTTTTCTCCCTCCTACCCCCTCTCTCTCCATCTCTATGTCTCTCCCTCTCTCTTAGGTATCTCCCTCTCACCCCCTCCCTCTCCCTCTCTCTCCCTCTCTCTTAGGTATCTCCATCCCAGCCTCTCTCTCTCTCTTAAGTCTCCCTCCTACCCCCTCTCCCTCTCTCAAGTCTCTCTCTCGATCTCTCTCACTAACTCCCTCTATATCTCTGCCACTCCCTCTCTCTCTTAATCCCTCTATCTCCCCCTGTCTCTCTCACTCCCTCCATCTCTCTCCCATCCCTCTATCTCTCTCCCATCCCTCTATCTCCCACTCCCTCTCTCTCCCCCTCCCTCTCTCTCTATCTCTCTCCATCTCTCTCTCCATCTCTCTCTCCCCCTCTCTTAGATAGGAGGGAGAGACTTGAGAGAGAGTGACAGAGAGTAAGAGAGAGAAAGAGGGTTCATGGTTTAGGGTTGAGTGTTCAGTGTTGAGTGTTTAAGGGTTGAGGGATTAGGTTTTAGGGTAGAGGGTTTAAGGGTGTAGGGTTTAAGGGTTCAATATTGAGGGTTTAGGGTTTATGGTTGAGTTTTTAATGGTTTAAGGGTTGAGGGTATAGGGTTGATGGATTAGAGTAAAAAGGGAGGAATGGATGGAGGGAGAGATGGAGGGAGAAGTGAGATAGAGAAAAGGAGAGAAGAGGAAAGAGTGACAAAGATAGATGAGGGTTGATGATCTAAATGTTTAAGTTAGAGGATTGATAATTGAGGGCATAGGGTTGAGGGTAGATAGTTTAAGGGTCGAGGGTAGATAGTTTAAGGGTTTAGGGTTTAAATTTTAATGGTAGAGGGTTTAGGGTTTAAGGGTTAAGGGTAGAGGGTTGAGGGTTGAGGGTTGAGGGTTTTAGGGTTTAAGGGTTGATAGTAGAGGGTAGAGGGTTTAGGATTTAGGGATTAAGTGTTAAGGGTAGAGGGTTTAGGGTTTAGGGATTACAGTTTATGGTTTAAGGGTAGAGGGTGTAGGGTTGAGAGAGAGAGAGAGAGGAGGGGTTGAGGGTAGAGGGTAGAGGGTTAAGGGTAGAGTTTTTAAGGGTTTAGGGTTTAGGGTTTAAGGGTTTATAGTTTAGGGTTTATGGTTTACAATTTAAGAGTAGAGGGTTTAAGGGTTTAGGGTAGATGGTAGAGGATTTAAGGGTAAAGGGTAGAGGGTTAAGGATTGAGGGTTGAGGGTAGAGGGTAGAGGGTAAATGGTTTAGGGTTTAAGGGTTGAGAGATTAGGTAGATAGTTTAGTTGGGTTTAAAAGGGTTTAAGGGTTGATGGTAGATAGTTTAAGGGTTTAGGGTTTAAGGTTTAGAGTTTAAGGGTTTAGGGTTTAGGGTATAAGGTTTAGGGTTTACAATTTAAGGGTAGAGGGTTTAAGGGTTAAGGGTAGAGGGTAGAGGATTGAGGGTAGATGGTTTTAGGGTTTAAGGGTTGAGGGTTGAGGGTAGATGGTAGATGTTTTAGGGTTTAGGGAGTAAGGGTTAAGGGTAGAGGACTTAGGGTTTAGGGATTATGGTTTAGAGTTTAAGGGTAGAGGGTGTAGGGTTGAGAGAGAGAGAGGGGGGGTTTGAGGGTAGAGGGTAGAGGGTTTAAGGGTTTAGGGTTTAGGGTTTAAGGGTTTAGGGTTTAGGGTTTATGATTTAAGGGTAGAGAGTGGGTGATCCCACAGTAGTGGTTTACAATTTTTGGGCAAACTGGACACTGCAATTATTATTTTTAACTAAATCTTCATATTTGGGCACCTATAGTGACTAAACCATGAGGAATTTGAAGATTTTGAAAACAAGAGTCTCATCACATTTTGTTTTTAGATTCTAAAAATATATTTTTTTAATTTTTTGGAATCAGATTGCACTTTTATTTCCATCTCCCACGAAAACTGGTTTTTTTCATAAAACAACATTTTTAAAAAGTGGCGCTCACCGCATACAACATAATTTTTTTTGTTTAAAGGATAAAATTCTAATTTTTTTAAATTTAGATTTGTAAATATGATATCTAGCACTTGCATTTGGTCTCATAGATTTTTATTGAATGTTTTTTCCTTAATCAAGTTTTGAAGTCAAACCAATTGCAATTCAGACATAGGCAGACTGTATACAGCATAACTTTTTATGTATGTATCGAAATTCATTTTTTCTTTTTTTAATGGATCAAGGACAGAAATACCCAGCCTTAGTGTATTTTTAAAATTTTTAATTTGATAATCTGCTATTTTTTGACATGTGCAGACCAGAGAGCTTCATTTTTGGTGGAAAACCTATGTTTAATAAAACTAAAAAATAAAATACATAATAAAAACAAAACATATTAAAATTTAATTCGTTGGATAGCTCATTTTGAGGAATACCATTTTCTAGTTGGGTTTGTGAATTCTTCTACATTTTCATTTTCAAATCGAGCTTCAAAAGACAATTTTTTACAAAAAAAAATGAATTTTTTGGGAGATTGGGGAATAAGGGTGTTTAGCTGAACATAGGTTTAGCCAAACCTTTTAAATAGGTTCGGTCGAACATAGGTTTGGCCAAACCCATGTTTGGCCGAACCCCTTTAAAATAATCAAAGAAATTATTTTAATGGGGTTCGTTCGAACCACACAAAATTGGTTCGGCTGAACCCCCTCACTATACATCCGGAAGTCAAACATCTTTTCCAGGTTTGTTTGCATTTTTCTGAGCTCCTGTCTAAACGTCGGCGACCCTCGTGCTTCCAACCCTATCAACTGAAAAAAAAAATTTACAGGTTAAAAAATGATGAATATTTTTGATAATGTTTGTTATTGTTGCATTTGTTTTTACTGTTATAAGTTTTTTTAAGTTTTTTCAAGTTTTTGTGATAGAGTTTTTGCATTTTGGAGAAAAAATTGTTGTTGGTTTAAATCAATCATTTGTATTTTGAAGAAGAAAATGGGACAAAAAGCAAAAATAAAAAACAAAGCTCAACGAAAATTTTCAAAAGATAAAGAAGAAAATAGACGCAAACAAAATTTGACAAATTATCATAGAAGGAAACAAGGTACGTGTATTTATTTATTTTCAATTTAGCGGGTTTATCATATGTTTTATCTAGCAACAAGGAAAAATGCATCAAATAATTGATATATAAGAAAATTGAATCCTTATACTAAATATTTTACTAGTTTTGATCTACAATATATTCTCTTTATTTGTATTTTTTTGTGGCACCCAATTTTGCATCTATCTATGTTTATGTCCTACTTTAAATTATTATATTTATTTCATCCAATTGTGCATCATCAATTATATAGATATGGTAGAAACACCATCTTTCACCAGTATTTCCTCCTCTATCTTGGTATCTCCCTTTGTATCAATACATGAAAATCAATAGTAGGGAAATCATTATGTATAACCAAATTGGATAAAAGAAGATGACACAAGATAATTCAACAAAAAAGAATTTCTAAACTCATCTAAAAAACCTAAATAGTGATAATTAGTTGAGAAGGCGGGGATAGCTCAAACACCCCACAAACACACAAAAATTGGTAAAAATTATAAATATTATAATAAATAGAATCATATTAGTTAACAATAACTATTTTTGGATTATGATAGATTTAACAAGTGTGATGAATATACACATAAAACATACATTAACTAAATAAGTTTATATGCGAGGAACATATAATGTAGAAATATGTATCTAAAATAATATTTTCTAAATTTTCTAACACATAATCTAACATTAGAATTAGAATATTCTTCATAACAATGAAATAATTCATAAAAAAATAAACATATTGATAGTAAAAATAAAAATGTATTGAATTTGATTACCTAAATAAAAAGTTGAAAGTTTTAACTAACTTTATGCCTAGATAAAATTAATAACACAAAAATACTATCCAAAATAGATAAATCAACAAGTGTAAATGGTCTTATCTAAATTGGTTTCACCTATATAAACTATGCAAACTTTTTTTTCCTATAAAAAAAAGTACTACATTTTATTAAACAAAATATTAAAATTGGGATTTAATTATAAACAAAGAAAAACCTAGAATGAAAGTTGAGAAATAGATATCTTGAATCATGTGATAGGAATCTAGAATATGAATCAATAGAAGATAATAAAAATTAAATCATTTTTCCCAGATGGTAGCATGACTACATTAAGACCTCTATATGACTACATAGATTTTTGTCAAGTACATAAAAAATACCAGTTTATGCAAAAAATTGAAAGTCTATAAAATAAGAATAAAATACACAACCAATAACAAGAAACTAAATAGTAGAATAACAAATAAATTAAATGATATAAAATGGTCATAATGTTATTTAAACTGAACTCTAAGATAATATAATTATGATAGATAGGAAAAGACACAAAACCTTCATATGAAGAGATTTCCAAGAATACATGTAGCTAGTTCCACAAAGGGAAAGGGGTGAATTTTGGTTATCTTACCAATATTGTCAAATCCCTAATTTGGTATTTTTACCTCCACAAATAATCAAATAAAAATACATCAGATTAATATGGTTGTGCTCTTATCCTATGTGCATCTAGAACTAAGATGAGTGAAACATAAAAAATATATATATAATCTATAGCAATAAGTGCATCCCTTAGATATATGAAAAAAGAAAATTTGAGAAGACGGATCAACAAGCATTTCCACGAGAGATATGAATCTACAAGAAGAAATATGAAAATTTGTGATTATGATATTTTCTTAGGTAGCTTCCTCAATTAATATAGCCATCTAAACATGTCATCTTCTTCTAGACATCTCTTTCTTTTGCTATAGATTCTTATCATAATATTAATCTATATTCATATTCAAAGATATATGCACTATCTAGCCCTTCATGATGTATAAAATGTTAATTCTTCTTTTTCGGAGTCAAATATTTCATTACATTCTACATGAACCAATTTGAGATTAAACAAAATTTTAAAAGCACCAAAGAGTCATTTTGGATCTCAAACACCGCAAAATTTATTTTTCCTTTAAACCCAATAGGTTCAAGACCTTTATATTAGATACCATGTGCTAATGAAAATTTTGGATCTTCTCCCTCATCTAGTACTATATCATAGGGAGTATCATGTAAATTTGGTTTCCCAAGCTCCTCCCAATTTATTTTAAGAATAATTTTAACATCTACTCCCAAGTTTATTAATATATTTTTCATCCATAAAAATGAGTTCTATATGATTGTGCCCATTTAAAAATATTAAGATGTGAAAGAGATGCATTTTGTTGTAATTATCATGTTCTTAGAATTAATGTCTATTCTAACATGTTCCAAGCCAAAAATTAAATTATGAGTGTTGAAATTTATATATATTTGTTGTTTTATAATTTGAAAATTAGATTTTGTTCAATATTAATAGATAGGGATTGAAGTTTGAGACACAAATCCTAATGATCTCTCGTAATGGGATACCTTATCTAGAAGAAAAATAAAATATTTAAATTTACTAGATCTTGACTATCTACTTAGGTACAAAGAGGCTCATAGACTTACAACGTGCTATCTAAGATTTTTGTCCCAATTTTCTATCTTTTTTTTCAGTTTTTTTTTCCTATTTTCTTTATTTCTAGATTAGAGTTTTTTTTTTGTTTGTGCTACTAATTTGTTTGTTTTAGCATGTGTCCAGCTGGAATTAGCTAAATGTTATTTTAATTGTTTTTTTTCTTTACAACTTGCATTTTACACGCATTGGTTAAAAAAGAATAGACATGCAAATGCATATGGGTTAAAAAGGACAACACACTTTATTTTTCATTGGGTTTAAAATTAACTCTTAGATAGAAAACACTACAAACAGTTAAAATTAACTCAGGTTTGCTTGACAAACACTACAAATGGATAAAATGAACCTTGTGCATTCTTTGTTTGTTCACATTTTGATTTTGGTTTAAAAAGAACACCATGCGAGTGTGATCTAAAATATTCATGTGCTCTTTCTTTGTTTTTAAACAAAGATCAATTGAACTATGAATATTTTGGTTCACTTTTGTTAAGCCTTAGATCTTGGGCTTGCTTTGGTGGGAAAAAGTACTCACCCCAAAGTGACTTAAACTGGGAACGCGCTAAATCCAAGCAACGCCCAACCGGTATATAAATTTGAATGTTAAGGAAAGCTTAGCATTACAGAACTTCTTGCGAACAAGCAATTGACTCCCCAGTACCCTTGTGGTGCATTGAAACCTGCAAAGCCTAACCTCTACAGACTGGGATGATAATGCCTCTCGCGTGGCCTTCTGAACGGGTGCCCAAAATAAATCCTTTGTTTTAGAAAACCACAAACCTTCTATTCTTTGGTGCAACAACGGTCGTTGCCAAGGCACCCGTACCTATGCAATTTTTAGTAGAAATGATCAATCTGCCATGGGAGTTTCATGGATATTGGAAGCTTGGTTGCCCTGAGAAGTGAGTGCAATGTAAGGGGGAGCCCGTGGGGCTAAGCTTCTTAAATTCATTCGCTAAGGATATGCGTTTTGTGGGATCCATAAGAATAATGTCCTTGCAACCTTATAATTTTTTTTTTGTAAATGTCTTCTATGTGGTTGATTTTCATTCTTTACAACACCACATGTTTTCCAACTATTTTCAGACAACATGAACAAATGAACATCATCCTCCAAATATGAATCAATATAGTCAAACTATCAAGAGTCCCCTAACACCACCCATGACACTAAGTCACAAAAACCTTCCATTAGTCATACCCACCCTAACCTTGACAAGGGAAACCAACCATCCACATCATATCCTAGTCCTTCATTCATGTCATATCCTAGTCCTCCAATCATGTCATATCCTAATCCTCCATCCACATCATATTCTAGTCCTCCATCCACATCATATCCTTGCATCGTAGCCAAATTTGGACCTAGAGTTGCGTTTGACCTCTTGCATTCTTAACTTATCAGATCATATCATACCATTTTCATATATGTCATCTTAGAATCATATCCTTTTCATTGCATCCTAGTCCTTAAATATTCCTACTCTTGCATACATAGAATGTATCATTTCACCTAGGTCTTGCATGTACAACCCCTTGCATATATATCAAGATCATATCGTGCCTAAGTTCCAAGTTGCATACATTCCATGTTCAAAATTTAGTCCTTTGCATAGTCATCATTGATCAAATAGAACCCTTAGCTCTTGCACGAGTTCCACTACTCTTCGTAGGTCTCAAAACCAATCCATTTTTTATCTATTGCCCTGATCACTTAAGGTTTATCATGGACTTTCAAGTTAGGGAAAATACCACTATCCTTGCATGTCTGGGGAAATCCTTTTGGAGTCCATCATCTCCTACATACCCTCTCTTGATCAATGTTCCCTTGTGTTTATCCATCATAACACAAGTCAAGCCTTGCATCGTAACCAAATTTGGACCTAAAGTTGCATTTGACCTCTTGCATTCTTAGCTTATCACATCATATACCATACCATTTTCATATATCCTGGATCTTAGAATCATATCCTTTTCATTGCATCCTAGTCCTTTCATATTCCTACTCTTGCATACATAGATCATATCACATAGTCTGTGTATACATATATCATTTCACCTAGGTCTTGCATGTACAACCCCTTGCATATATATCAAGATCATATCATGCTTAAACTTTCCAAGTTGCATACATTCCATGAATTTAGTCATTTGCATAGTCATCATTGATCAAATAGAACCCTTAGCTCTTGCATGAGTTCCACTACTCTTCATAGGTCTCAAAACCAATCCATTTTTTATCTATCGCCCACATCACTTAAGGTTTATCATGGACTTTCAAGTTAGGGAAAATACCATTATCCATGCATGTCTAGGGAAATCCTTTTGCAGTCCATCATCTCATGCATACCCTCTCTTGATCATTGTTCCCTTGTGTTTATCCATCATAACACAAGTCAAGCCTTGCATCGTAACCAAATTTGGACCTAGAGTTGCATTTGACCTCTTGCATTCTTAGCTTATCACATTATATATCATACCATTTTCATATATCTTGGATCTTAGAATCATATCCTTTTCATTGCATCCTATTCCTTACATATTCCTACTCTTTCATGCATAGATCATATCACATAGTCCGTGTATACATATATATCGTTTCACCTAGGTCTTGCATGTACAACCCCTTGCATATATATCAAGATCATATCGTGCCTAAACTTTCCAAGTTGCATACATTCCATGAATTTAGTCATTTGCGTAGTCATCATTGATCAAATAGAACCCTTAGCTCTTGCACGAGTTCCACTACTCTTCATAGGTCTCAAAACCAATCCATTTTTTATCTATCGCCCACATCACTTAAGGTTTATCATGGAATTTCAAGTTAGGGAAAATACCATTATCTGTGCGTGTCTAGGGAAATCCTTTTGGAGTCCATCATCTCCTGCATACCCTCTCTTGATCATTGTTCCCTTGTGTTTATCCATCATAACACAAGTCAAGCCTTGCATCGTAACCGAATTTGGACCTAGAGTTGCATTTGACCTCTTGCATTCTTAGCTTATCACATCATATACCATACCATTTTCATATATCCTGGATCTTAGAATCATATCCTTTTCATTGCATCCTAGTCCTTACATATTCCTACTCTTTCATACATAGATCATATCACATAGTCCGTGTATACATATATATCATTTCACCTAGGTCTTGCTTGTACAACCGCTTGCATATATATCAAGATCATATCGTGCCTAAACTTTCCAAGTTGCATACATTCCATGAATTTAGTCATTTGCATAGTCATCATTGATCAAATAGAACCCTTAGCTCTTGCACGAGTTCCACTACTCTTCATAGGTCTCAAAACCAATCCATTTTTTATCTATTGCCCACATCACTTAAGGTTTATCATGGACTTTCAAGTTAGGGAAGATACCACTATCCTTGCGTGTCTAGGGAAATCCTTTTGGAGTCCATCATCTCTTGCATACCCTCTCTTGATCATTGTTCCCTTGTGTTTATCCATCATAACACAAGTCAAGCCTTGCATCGTAACCAACTTTGGACCTAGAGTTGCATTTGACCTCTTGCATTCTTAGCTTATCACATCATATATCATACCATTTTCATATATCCCATCTTAGAATCATATCCTTTTCAAATGCATTTTTTCCATGGAATTCTTAAGTTCAAGAATCTTTGATTTCATTTGATTTCATGTGTTCAACTCCACTTATATATCACCATCTATCACTTTCTTTGCACAATATTTTGTGACATGTACAAATGGCTCAACAAGCAGGAAGTTCTCAAGCAGAAGTCGAGCCCAATCTAGATATTGGACCAAATGAATCAGTTGAAGAACACATGGACCTTGAAGATAGGGAGGAGGCCCGAGTTCAAACAATGCATGTTGGAGAGGGGTCGGGATCACTTCCTTCTACACCAATGGATGAGCATATAAAAGTAGCTGAAATAGTGGGGAAACAAATTTCTTATAGAAATTTAGATCATTTACTTGAAATGGATATGGAGAAACTGAAATGTTATGCCGACCAACCTAAAAATACAAGTAAGAGGTCAATGACTAAATCTGTTAATAGAATAATCCATGATCATTTCAATCATCTTGAAACACTTGAAAAAACCCAATTGTTATCACGTTTACTTCTTCGTGATGAGCTAAAAGAGTCATTACAATTGTTGGGTGTACATTATGCATCGAATAAGAGGAAACACATGAGACTGCAAAAAGATATTGTTGAAAATGTAAAAAAAGGTTTAGATTCCATTGGGAAAGGATCTCGATCAGTGGATAGAACCATTGCAAGAAAGGTGATTTTGACATCTATTTTAAATAAAGAAATATCTAGAAAAAGAAAAATGTTAGCACTTTCCACTAAATTTGGTTATAGTAGAGCCACACTAATAAAATATGAGAAAAAGAGAAAGGTTTTAGATGATATTTCTGAAGGCAATTGGACAATTATGTGTAGAGCTCCTCATTCTGATAGGATTGAAGATGTTGTTAGGAACTTGATCTCAAGTTTTTGGAATGATTAGACCCATCTGTCATCAAATACTAGAGATGTTATGAGGCACAGGATTAGACCTAGTATTTATGAAGAACATATTAAACATTGGCTAGACATAACACAGCTTGAGATGTATATGAACTTTTGTAATATGTATCCTCATATAAAGATTGGGCAAACAATGTTTGAAAGGTTAAAGCCATACTATGTGAAGATAAACAAGTTTTTTGAAACTTGTTGTTGTCGTTATCACATTGAATTTGATCTCTACTATCAGGTGTTTCGAAAGATGAGAGAAGAAAGATATGGTTTTCAAAAGGCACCTCCTAAATAGGTAAGTTTGTTCATAAAGGATCTATTATGTGATCATGAAAATGGACTTCAAATAAAATGCATTAAAGGACTCTGTGAAACATGTGGAAATTTGGCAAACTTTCCTTCAACAAATGAAAATGTTGACCTAACAAAGATAGTAAATTGCAAAAGTTACAAGTATGTAAAGTTTCAAACAAATTTTGGGAAAGAATCCACAAGGTTAAACTATGTAGAAGAGGAGATACCTATTGGGAAATTTATGGAAGATTTTGAAAAATTGATACAACCATACATACAGCATTCATTTTATGCTAAGTGGCAAGCACATCAATTTCAAACATTAAGAGATACTTTCCCACTTGGAACAATTCTATCAGTAGTTGACTTTGCAGAAAATTACTCTTTTGTACATCAAAAAGAGATTCAATCAAAATATTACTTTTCAAAATAGGTCACTATTATGGTTCATGTGTGTTATTGACATGCACAATTGGAATTAGATGGTGTTGAGAGTACAGATGAACAACGAGCCATCAAGAAAGAATATCACTTTTATATTAGTGATGATAAAGAGCATGACACACTTTTTGTACAACATTGTTTTACAAAATGTTTTTTTTAGAATTTGAGAAGCAGGGGTGTAAAATTTGAAAAACATTTTGTATGGTCAGATGGATGTACAAAATAATTCAAATCATCATGGCCATTTTATGCACTTTCTAGATATCATAAAATTTACAACATACCACATGTTTGGAGTTTCTTTGAGAGTGGGCATGGAAAGGGTGAACATGATGGAACAGGAGCTTGCATCAAATATGCTTTAAGAAAGCATCAAATGAGTTATTCAGAAGATCATATAGATGATGCACATGATGTTGTTGAATGGTGCAAGAAAAACTTTGCATCAAATGAGGTCGGCACATCTTCAAGAACAAACCAAAACATTCCACATAGAGTGTTTTGGGAGATATCAGGTATGTATAAATTACATTTAAAAAAAATAAAATTATTTAAATTTAAAATTTGCACATGTATATATATACACACATGTTCAAGTTCATATAAGTTTTTTGCAATTACATTTATCTAGGTGTGGATAGAAGATCGATGCATGGATGCAAGAGGGTAGAAAAAACAAGATCTTTGCATTGTGTTATGAGTTCAGATAGTCACCTTGGATGGACATTATACACGAGAGATTACGCTTGTTTCTACACTGAGTGCATTGCGGGAAAATCTCATGCATGCAACAATGAAGAACTTTAATATGTTAGTAAATGGGATATGGTGCCACTATTTGTTTCAAACACATACGATGAAAATGAGGATGAAAGATTTCAAGACATTCCTTTGATTTCAATTGATTATGGCCATATTTCAGGATTGGTTGGAAAAGTTACATGTGTAAGTTTTCAATAATTTAAATATTATATAAATTTAATGATCTTTAACTTGTGTAGGGACAAATCTATTTTCTTAAGAATTTTATTGTGTAAATTTGGTGTACAAGAGATGTTTTTGCAGTTATAGCAGAGCCTGGAAACATAGAAGGTGTTAGCTATTATTTACTGCATTGCACAAAAGAGAGGAATAAGCTAACATGGCCTAAAACAAATGATGGAATGTTATTTCCCACAGGTGAGTTTGAATTTCAAATTATATATATACATTGTGTACATGTGTACATTACCTTAAAAACATTAAATATATATTGTACAAACCTTGAGCACGCAAATGTTGTACACATGCACATGTATTACCTCAGGTTCATGTTTATCATGCAAGTTCTATTGTTGTGCAAGGGATATATCTAAAACAAGGCAAAGTTGTTCAACATGGGATTCATTTTGTGGACTATCAAGTTGATAACAAGGTATATCAATATAGTCACCTTATAATTGCTACCGCCCTACATCTTCATGCAGTTCCACATGCACGTGGATGGAAAAAATGGAGACTAGATAGTGATGACCATCAAAAAATTTTACATGTTATTCAAGAGCGGGTTGAACTAGAATGTTTGAGTTAGATTATATCCATGATTTTCAAGTTCACTTGTACATGTAAATACATGTTCAAGATGAGAACTTATAGTAACTTGTTTGAACTCTAGATTGTTTTAGTTACTTATAATATATGTTGATGACAAGTGTTTTAAATTTGTTTGGACACAAATTAGGGGTTGAAATACATTGAGAACCTTAAATTGAGTAGATATTTCCAATTATATATTTGTTCCATGGAATTCAAGTACTTGTTATGTAAATAATGTGCAAACCTTGTCATAAAAAAATTCATTGGAAGAGTGATGGTGGGAGTAGAAGAAAATTTAGTGTTAGTTTCAATGATCCCCCAAATCTAGCATCTCAACAAAAAAGAAAATTGGCACACAAGGAGATGTTACATGACTACATCTCAAGATGTTTCTTCTCCTATACATCCAATAAAAATCATTGATTCATTAGTCCATGTCTTCTATATATATAAAGTGAATGTTGTCTCAATCTTCTTTTTTGTTGTAGAAAAAGAAACCTAACATATTAAAATTTGTGTCTTGTAGAATGTTGTACCAAAAAAAAAATCCCAAAAGTGTCTTGTAGAATGTTTATGCTTTGTTTTGGTTGGTGAATAGTGAAAATGTTCACAATTCTCCTCATTGTGCACGTATTTACTTGTTGGCTGAATATATGGTTGCCCCATAAGTATTAGAGAGTGCATATGTATAAGAATATGTCATATACATTTATGCTTAAATTAAATTGAGGAATATAGTGATTTGATTGGTTAAATTATGGTTGTATCAAGGAAGCATTAAGTCATATTTTTCTTTAGGATTAACACCTTTTTTTCCAAAGTTATATTTGTACCTTCATTGGTTTGAGATCTTTTGGTAGTAGGATTTTGTACCATCCATAGATGTATTCATGTATAGTTGTGTACAACATTTATTTCATGATTTTAGGGTTACTTGGTTACATACATATCTAAGTTGAAATATTCCAATTTTTGCATTGAGAATACATGGTTACATCTTTCTTTACAATAGATCTTGATGCATATCTTCTATCTTCTCTTTGTGTCTATTGGTTGTCCCATCTTAGACCCACTAAGAAAATAAAATGTCTTATTGAATACTAGGGATTCCTCCTATTTATTATTTTATTATAAGTTATTACATGCATTGGATACATTTTAACCTCAATCCTACATAATTTGGTGCATAAAATCTACATGTATATTAAGATAAAGTTGATCTTCACATGTCAAAATAACTAGGTATTCAAAAACAATCAATCACATTTTTCACCTAATTTTACTTTTCTTAAATCATTTTCTACATTCCTCCTCTTCTTTTCTTCCATCATCTTCTATATTTCATATGAAATTTTCCTCATAATTCTTCTTTTGAGAGCTAACTTGTGTATTTTTTACACAAATAATCTCTTCAGTCCAATCATCATCAACCACCTAATATTTTCTTATTCCTCCACCTAATTGAGGCATATCATTATTTTTTTCATCTCTTTTAATCCATTCTTCTTAAGTTCTTTTTTTTTAAACAATGTTATTTTGAACATCATCTTGTAAGACACTAAAATAATTTTGTCAAACCACTATTATTATTTTATCATATACCATAATTAAGATCCATTATTATTCATTATCGTCCATTAATACTTTATTACAATTTAGTGAATTAATTCCTATTATTGTGCTTAAATGATGCATTTTATAATCATTATTGTACATATTTAAATGCTTATATGAGTATATGGTTCTATTTTTATATACATAGAAAGAAAACATTCAAGATCATATATATCCAAGGCATGCATGTGCAAAATATTTATTGTGATCAACATGTGAATGAACTTAATTATAAAGTGGCATTCATTTCCTAAAATTCTACTCTAGAGAGATCAAATGTATATATCATATAAGGAAATGTAAGTTGTAAGAGATCATCAAATAAGCAAATGTACATGTATATTGAATGTAAACATACATCATATAAACATGTAAACATATCAATATTGATCAATGTATAAACATGTAACATGTTATAAGCAAAGTTCCAAATGTATGTATATCATAAAAGCAAATGTAAGTTAGAGATCATCGAATGTGGAATACTAAAGATCATCATATAAGGAAATGTCAAATACTAAAAATCATCATATATAGCAAATGTAAGTTAGAGATAATCAAATGTAAAATACTAGAAAGATCATCATATAAGCAAATACAACTAATATGCAGGGCCTAATATGAATGTCGACTCCTAGTCGAACGACCATCTAAATGATAACAGTCCTACTTTGATGGATGTGCTGAGCCCTGCAAGTAAAATGGTGTACAAAATGTGTTAAATACATATAATTTATATTAAATATGTATCTAGATCTATGCATGTACATATTCATGTACATATACACATGTATATATAAATATTTAAAACTCACATGTCCACTACCATCAGATTCATCCATAGAGTCATGTCGATGTGCACGATCTGGAACAAGGCTAGGAGTGACATTAGGTATGTCCACCTACAAATATATAAATTCATATATATCAGTACATGAATATCTAGTTAAATTAAA
The DNA here is from genome assembly GCA_007115665.2 of Sequoiadendron giganteum. Classification (NCBI taxonomy): domain Eukaryota; kingdom Viridiplantae; phylum Streptophyta; class Pinopsida; order Cupressales; family Cupressaceae; genus Sequoiadendron; species Sequoiadendron giganteum. The sequence goes on from CM021103.1 coordinate 252,000,349, forward strand.
ACTAAAATTTAAAAATAATTATAAAGGAATTGAAACATGGACATGCACATGCACACATACATGCACATCATCTGATATCGAATGACCTGAGTCCTCTGAAATGATCGCCTCCACCATATCAACTATACGATCAAACGATGAATCAATATCTACATCCCTCTGATCTATCTCATGTCATGCCAGCAATTATGAATGGAGAGGACTATGTAGGTGAGATGGCATTGATGATAACAAACCGGCACCAACCAACATCTCAGTAAAACCCATAGTTTGTGCAGCTATTGAGTGATCAGATGGTGGATCCTGATGTGCACTAGTGCTGGGTTGAGAGTGATGGGATCCTGGAAGTGAATGCCCTCCATGTACCAAATGAACTCTAACATGCTCTATACCGATCCCATAGTCTGATGCAATGAAAGCATATGCCTCCAAGAGTTCCTCAGCCAAACAAAGCAAAGTCTTGCGTGCCATATCTCCTATAAGTGCCTCAAGCTCTGTGGGAG